>JXCR01078782.1:156383-200852 GCA_002079205.1 Phalaenopsis hybrid cultivar
ATGGAAATGTTCTAAATTATTTCCTAAATACTTAAGAATCATTGAAATATTTTTCCAAAGTTTAAAAATGAAAATATCTATTTTTAAACCTTAAAATGATTTTTAAGGCTTAAAAATAGAATTTTCACCAAAATCATCTATTTTTAAACCTTAAAATGATTTTTAAGGCTTAAAAATAGAATTTTCACCAAAATAATTCTAAAAAATGAAATAAAAATCAAAAAAATATAAAATAATATTCTCTAGGTTTCCTAACTTTAGAGAGATTTTCCAAATAAAAAATAAAATAAAAATCAGAAAAATATAAAATAAATTTCTCTAGGTTTTCTGACCTCAGCTATTTTTTAAACCTTAAAAATGATTTTTTAAGGCTTAAAAATAGAATTTTCACCAAAATAATTCTGGAAATAAAATAAAATCAGAAAAATAAAAAAATAAATTTCTCTGGGTTCTCTGACCTCAGAGATCAAATAAAAAGCAGAAAAATATAAAATAAATTTCTTTGGGTTCTTTGACCTTAGAGAGATTTTCCAAAAATATAAAACATATTTTTCAAAATATAAAATATTTTATTTTTATTAAACTCCCCAAAACTTCAATTAATTTTGATAAATCACAGAAACTTTAAAAAATTATGAAATTTTAAACAAATGACTTTTTGGTTTAGGGCTAGCTCATATAAAAATTTCAAGTGATTAGGAGTTGTCTTGATCATCTTTTAGAATTTTCCTTAAAAATGCATATTTTTGCATAAAAATAATTATATGAACTAAATTAAATTGTGAAAATCCACATTTTCTCCTTTGATGTCTTAATTAACTTATCAGTAAGGTTACATAAAAATTTCAAAGTCATTTGACTTAAATAATAAATTATGAAAGTTTGGACCCTTAGGGGCAAAATTGTAATTTTGAACATTTTTGACCTTAATGCAAATTATGAAAGTTTGGACCCTTAGGGGCAAAATGGTAATTTTGGACATTTTGGCCTTAATATAAATTATGAAAGAGGACCCTTAGGGGCAAAGTTGTAATTTTGAATATTTTGGCCTTAATGAACATTTAGGCTCAATCAAAATGGAAAATGGGTAATTTCTAATATTAATTAACTTATTTGATGATTTGCAATAAAAAATGGGCTTAATTGGTAGAAAGTCACTTCACTTTGCCAAATTATAAGACAATTCTCATAATTATCAAACTTTTGGAAACTTCATTAACATAAGATGACTTTTAAATTTAAGGGGTATAACTTTGGGAAATCAATGATTTCATACCCTTATGATCTTGATAATGATCACTTAAAGTCTTATTATAAAAGTTAAGTCCAATAATGCATTAGATGAGGATGAATTTTGGAGGGGTGCTTAGGAAACTTTTGGGAAAACTCATCCACAACTTTAAAAGAAGATTTTGGCCAAAAATAGAGAGGTCCTAGGGGTTAGAGAGGTTTCATTAATGTATAGAGTATTTACTAGAGTGTCAAAATTGTGAGGAATTCTTTGAGAGATTGTAAGAGTGGAGGAAAAGTGAGGGATTTCTTCCTCGCCGCTTCAAGGAGGAATTCTGTGTGTTGTAAAGAAAAGAAGAGATTCAGAGGAACTTCAAAGAGTTTGCTTGGGGAGAAATTAGAGATAATTTTATTTACTTGTTGTAGTTTGTATGAATTTACTTTTATATATGAATTCCGAGTTTTGTTGTGTTTTTCTCATGACATATGAGTAGTTTGCTCTGTCTTTCTCCTTGTCTTGAGGTTTGTGAAATGGTGACTTGGATTGGTTGAGCTATGGAAATGTTAAAGAAATTGTGATGATCTTTTCACTTTGATCATAATTTACTTTCAATCTGGCCAATTGATTTGTTAAATATGTTGAGTTTTACAACTAAAGTGAAGAATACATCCAAGATTCAGGGAGGTCAAAGCCCTTGGAAGTTGGGTGCAAATAAATAGGGAAATAAAATTATCTGGTGTAGAATTGGAGATTGGGTGCAAATAAATAGGGAAATAAAATTATCTGGTGTAGAATTGGAGATTTTAGAGTGACAGACTAAAATCCCTAATTCAGTCCTATCATTTGGGTGCTAAAGTGTAGATGTTAGTCCTCAGGCGAGGGGAACGTGGGAGCTTTGAAGTGAGAGCTGGTATCCTCCCAGCCTNTCTCTAAATTTCATATTGGAAGTTGAGATCTTTGATTTTTTAGGATTAGATTTTATGGGACCGTTTATTCCTTCATTTGGGAACTTATATATATTAATTGCAGTAGACTACGTTTCTAATTGGATTGAAGCACAAGCTTTACCTCGCTGTGACGCTAAAAGTGTTTCAAGATTTTTAAGGAACATTAGATATGGAAATGCTTAGAATGATTATCACTAACAGAGGATCCCATTTTAGGAATAGATACATTCAGAGATTGACAAAAAATTTAATATTTTTCCTTTACCTTGCTGTAACGCTAAAAGTGTTTCAAGATTTTTAATGAAAAATATTTTCACTAGATACGGAATGCCCTCGTTGTGACACTAAAAGTGTTTCAAGGTTTTTAATGAAAAATATTTTCACTAGATACGGAATGCCTAGAATGATGTCTCAAGATTTTTGATGAAAAATATTTTCACTAGATACAGAATGCCTAGAATGATTATCACTGATAAGATTTTTAATGAAAAATATTTTCACTAGATACAGAATGCCTAGAATGATTATCACTGACGGAGGATCCCATTTTAGGAATAAATATATTCAGAGATTTGCAGAAAAATTTAATATTATTCATAGAGGATCCCATTTTTTAGGAATAAGTTCATTCAGAGATTGACAGCAAAATTTAATATTATTCATAGAATCTCTACTGTCTATCATCCTCGTTCAGAGATTGGCAGAAAAATTTAATATTATTCATAGAATCTCTACTGCTTATCACCCTCAAACCAGTGGATTAGCTGAAGTTTCTAATAGAGAGATTAAACAAATACTTGAAAAGACTGTGAACCCCAGTAGAATAGATTGGTCCACTAGATTGGATACAACATTATGGGCTTACAGGACTGCATATAAAACACCTATTGGAATGACTCCTTACAAACTGATTTTTGGAAAAACTTGTCACTTACTAGTAGAATTGGAGCATAAAGCATATTGGACGATTAAAGAATTCAATTATAATTTGAAANAGCTGGTAAGAAAAGATTATTACAATTGAATGAATTGGAAGAATTAAGAAATGAATCTTATGATAACGACAGAATTTATAATGAAAAAATTAAAGTTATGGCATGATCGGAAGATTAACCAGAAGAACTTTGAACCAAGACAAGAAGTGAAATTAAAGTTATGACATGATCGAAAGATTAACCAGAAGAACTTTGAACCAGGACAAGAAGTATCGTATGAATTGGAAGAATTAAGAAATGAATCTTATGATACGACAGAATTTATAAGGAAAAACTAAATTTATGGCATGATCGGAAGATTAACCACAAGAACTTTGAACCAGGATAAGAAGTTTTGATCGAAAGATTAACCAAAAGAACTTTGAACCAGGATAAGATGTTTTGCTTTACAATACAAGGTTGAAGCTATTCCCTGGGAAATTGAAGTCTCGTTGGTTAGGGCCATTTACTGTGACTCAAGTTTACACTTACGAAGCTGTTAAAACTGAAGATCAGAAGGCTAGAAATAGATTTAAAGTAAATGGACACAGATTAAAACTGTATTTTGAGGGTAAAAGACCAAATTTTAAAGAGGTTTTAATGATCAGTCAACCTGAATGAACCCTGAATAGGTCGGGCTGACGACGTTAAACCAAGCGCTTTATGGGAGGCAACCCATATTTATATTTACCTTTATTGCGATTATGGTANTGCTTTATGGGAGTCAAACCATAGTTATCTTTACTTTTATTGCGATTATAGTAGTTTTATTTGAAATTATCATTAGTTTGTGGTAGTATTGAACTCTACTACTCTTGTTTTACCCTTGAATCATTATAAAAATATGATCCATAGAGAAAAATTGGAACGCATTCGGACCAGAGCAAAACTGTGCAATTTTTGCCTTGGGCGCTGACGGCGCCATCGAAACCGCCTAAGGTGGGTTTTTCCCGAGAGTCTAGACAATTAAATACTAAATGATCACCGACAGCGTCCTCGACGCCGCCGACGGCGAGACCGACGGGATGGCGGTTTCTGGAGTTTGAATGGGCTGTTTTTGGCGAGAGTTACCCCTTTTAAACTTCCAAATTCAATTTCTAAGTTCATATTCCCCCTAAGAACGAAGTGAAACTCCACCAAATTCATTCTTATGGCATCCAATTCCCCTAAAAACCATAGAATGTGAGTGTTCAACCGGAGAAAGTTCATTAGTGTGGAGGTGCAACGAATCTTCAACAAGGTACTGACAAAGAAAAGATTAATCAAGGAACAAGGATTCGTAAATCATGGATTGAATAATCCATTGACAAAAATTGAAGAGATGATTGTGCGGTGAAGATGGGAAGTGTTGTGCTACACTACAGCCGCCGTAGCTATTCCTGTGGTGAAGGAATTTTATGCTAATTTGCATGGAATCAGCCAGGCAGTCGTCTATGTGTGAGGTAGATGGATAAATTTTACTCCTACACAAAGCAATGAATTGTATATGATCGAGAATGTTCTTGTCTGCCATTATTCCAACTTCGTCCCGACAAGAAACCAGATGAATGAAATTTACCAATATTTAACGGATAAAACCGAAGACTGGGAAATGAGAGAACGGGTATGTCAGTTTTTCTGCGACACTTCTAAATCCCGTTTCTAAACACTCTCACTTCTTCATTTCTACAAAACTATTACCGACGATGAGGATCAGTAAAGTTTCTAAGGAAAGTGTTATTCTGAATTACTGCATCCAAATGGGACTGCTGATCTATATTAGATCTATAATTGTGAAGTCTATTTTGGGCCTGATCGTTCATGGATCAACTTATGGGCTTGGACACCCTTCTATAATTTTCTTACTTTCCAGTCAGCTCCAAGTATCCTATGAAAATTGGGAAAATGTACTTCTACCTTGGAAGCCTTTGGACCCAATTGAGAGATTCTCAGCCTATGAAGATGAAAATGATATGACTATTATGGTGGATCAATCGTCTCAGAATTCACTGCCGATTCAACCTTTAGTTTCGGACAAGACACTGATGATCCTATACAGAATCAAGAAATTGGAGGAGGTACAAAATGTTATGAATGCAATTAATAATATCTCTGATTTCTTCGTTCATCTAGACTGGAAGATGAAAGAACATTTTTCTCACTCTGGACATATAGAAGACAGTTTGATACGGCTGATGAGGAGGATGAAATTGATAGAAGAGGACTCTACTGAAGAATTTCCATACCGACCCTTCTATAACCTCTTCGTTCATGTGCAATCAATGGGTGATCTCAGAGGAGAATCTAGCACTGAATCTGAAGAATAGTAGATTTACATTGCTAGGGTTTATTTGTGTAATTTGATTTGAACTTTGCATTTGATTTGCTTTATAATTATGTTTTTAGATCTCTGTATAGTTGAGACTGAGCATAGGATGTTTTGTTTTCAGCGTTTTGAGTGTTGTGGCTTGGATTGTGACACTGAATTGATGTATTAAGGTTGAGAAAATACCAAACTTAGGTGTGTTGTGTAACATATATTGTAACCCTTGGAATTTATATATAATTTTGATGTTTTGTGTTTTGAAAGTTTATTTATGATAAGTGCATCATTTAATCACTTAAAATTATGTCTATAATGATTGAATGGATGTTTTTGAGGCTTGAAATTGATCGAAACCGCAAAAATTCAAAGATTGAACCAAATCAATAGAGCTCGCCGACGGCGCCCTCGACGCCGCCGACATCGGACTTTTCCTGAGACTTAGGATATAATTTAAATAGAGCGCGCCGACGGCGCCTAAGACACCACCGGTGGTGAGATCCCAAAAAAACACCTTTAACCGCGATTTGACCAGTCATCATCCCCTGAGAGATCTTGTATTTGGGGTGATTTCAAGGCATTTAGACACCAGATTTGATCATCTCTTGGTAAGAGCTTCACTCCAAACTAAAAATATTTGATTTTCACTATGGATTTCTTCCACATTGAGGAGATCCAAAAATTTTGAGAATGTGAAGAAAATATTGGGCAGAAATGATTTCTTCCACATTTAGGAGATCCCAAAAATTTGAGAATGTGAAGAAAATATTGGGAAGAAATTGATGGAACTTAGTAATTTCTTCCACATTAAGAAGATCTGAAAATTTGAGAATGTAAGGAAAATATTAGGAAAAAATTCCTGGAATTTAGTTTTGAACTCTTAGAATCACTCTTGGAAGCCATTATTTGCATATTTGAGTATTTTTAGAATTTTTGTATAATTTTGATTAGATTGAAATGGCTCCATGACAAAAGAGACAACTTGAGTTCGATGAGTCTCGCTTCGTTAATGCGAAGCCACAATCATTGTTTACTTCAGTGTTTGAAGGAAAGAAGTGTGTACAAGATCAAGTTTTTGAGAGCCTGGGAGGAGAAATTGAATGAGTTATTACCGAGCGGAGGTGGAAAAACTTCTGTTACACCACCAATAAGACTGCTGCAAATATTGTGAAAGAATAGTTGATGTACTCATACTTTTACTTTTATGTTTGTAATTTTTGTAATAGAAACAAATGTTTGTTTATACTTTCATTTTTATTGTTATGTTGTAATTGGATAGTTTTTAATTTTTGTTATAATTGTTTGGTGTGGTAGTTGAAATTTGTTAAATAAATGTCATGTGATTTTCATTTTTGCATTTTAATTGTAATTGTTTTGTTTAGTATTATGGATGTGTTAGCAAAATATTGTGTTTTTTTAATGTTTAGTTTTGTACTTATTTTAAAATTTCATTACCCAACAAATTCACTAATGATTTATATATATAGAAAGCTCCTAATGTTACAGACCAAGTGAAGTAGAAATTTTGAGAAGAACCCCAAAAATTTCAGAATGATGAAAATGCCTAAAATACTGAGGTATGATTTATATTTAGAATTTTCCTGTAGAAATTTCAGAATGATAAAAATGCCTACAATACTGAGGTATGATTTATATTTATAGTTTTTTCTTTCCACCTGTATCATTTCATATTTAAAAATTTAAGTTTGGGGGAGGGAAGAAAAAGATTAACTATTAGATGTTCTCAATTGAATTTAAGTTTGGGGAAGGGAAGAAAAAGATTAACTATTAGATGTCCTCTATTTCAATATTTGGAATTAATTGCAAAATATTTAAAAATGCAAGTTTGGGGGAGGGAAGAAAAAGATTAACTATTAGATGTTCTCAATTTAAATATTTTTAAAATTTATGTTTGGGGAGGGAAGAAAAAGATTAACTATTAGATGTCCTCTATTTCAATATTTTCAAAAATTATATGATTTCATGTATTGAATTTAATTCAGGTAACTATATTTTTATAACTATTTAAATATTTTATGATTTTATGTAGTAAATTTAATTCAGGTAACTATATTTTGTAGCTATTTAAATATTATGGTAGATTTAAAGGAATATTAAAGTATTAAGAATCTGGAAATTCAATGGGGCTTAATGATGTAAAAACTATAAAATATTTATAAGGTAAAGAAATGCTTTGAGTTTCAATTTAGGGAAAGAAAGGTGATGTTCAAAATCATTAAAGGCTATCCATATATAGTAATCCTCACTTGAAAAAGGAAAAAGAAAGGCAATCCCTGAAAAGAAAAGAAAAATATATAGGATTGAAAGCAATCCAAATGAAAAAGAAAAAAATATTAATCCTTGAAAAGAAAAGAAAAATATATAGGATTGAAAGCAATCCAAATGAAAAAGAAAAAAAACCCTGAAAAGAAAAGAAAAATATATAGGATTGAAAGCAATCCAAATGAAAAATAGAAAAGAAAGAAAAGCTGAAAAGAAAAGAAAAATATATAGAATTGAAAGCAATTCAAATGAAAAAGAAAAAAAAAAATGAAAAGAAAAGAAAAATATATATGATTTAAAGCAATCCAAATGAAAAAGAGAAGAGAAAAGAAAGAAAAAAATATGAAAGTGAGGAGAAGCTCGAGGAGATGCCTAATAAAAAATTGGCTTCACTAGACCTACCTAAAGGGAAAACTTAAATACATTCCTGAACTTATATTTATGGATTAGATCTTTTATTAGTAGTGTTCTCATGAAGTTCCTATCATTTGAATATTCTAAGTGACTTGATATTACAACATATAGTCATTCTTGAAATAAATAGAAGACTAGAACTCTTAAACTTGAGGACTAGATAATCTTGTAACTACAGAGTTAATTTAATTATTTGATTTTTTTCTGAAAATCTCACTATGGTATTTATTTAAATTAAACTTATAGTATTTCTCAATTAAGACTTTACTACCATAAATCATAACTTTTATATAGTACTAAAATTACTTGAGGACAAGTAATAGTTAAGTTTGGGGGATCTGACCAAAGGAAAATATGTTGAGATTTTCATACCTATTTTACACTATTTTTGATGATATTGCCCTTCAAAGGAAAATATGTTGAGATTTTCATACCTATTTTATACTAATATTGATGATATTTCACTTTAAAGAAGAAAAATTTGTTGAGATTTTCATATCTATTTTATACTATTTTTGATGATATTGCACTTTAAAATACTAAAATTACTTGAGGACAAGTAATAGTTAAGTTTGGGGGATTTTGACCAAAGGAAAATAGTAGAACTAAAATTACTTGAGGACAAGTAATAGTTAAGTTTGGGGGATTTTGACCAAAGAAAAATATATTGAGATTTTCATACATCTTTTATACTATTTTTGATGATGTAGCACTTTAAAGAAAGGTATTTTTTATGTTTTGTTGCAGGAATGATGAGTTAGAGTCATTGGAGCAAAAAGATGCAAAAAGGAGCAAATTTGGAGCAAAAAGGACGAAAATGTGAAGATTTGAACTAGGGTGCTGACAGCGAGCCCAACGACGCCGACGGTGAGAAATTCCTGAGACTGCAGATTTAATGATTTAGAAAGCCCACCGACGCCCTCAAGGCCGTCGATGGCGAGATCGGCGGTCATGTCCAACAATGCATTGGATGAGGACGAATTTCGGAGGGATGCTTAAACAACTCTTGGGAAAACTCTTCCACATCTTTAAAGAGAAGACTTTGGCCAAAAATGGAGTGTCCTGGAGGTTAAAAATTTTCCATTAGTGTATAGAGAATTTACTAGTGTCTAAATGTGAGGAATTCTTCGAGAGATTGTAAGAGTGGAGGGAAAGTGAGAGATTTCTTCCTCCTTGCCGCTTCGAAGAGGAATTCTGTGTGCTGTAAAGAAAGGAAGAGATTCAGAGGAACTTCGAGGAGTTTGCTTAGGGAGAAATTTTAGATAAGTGTTATTTACTTGTTGTAGTTTATGACTTTAATTTTATATATGAATTTCGAGTTTTGTTGTGTCTTCCCCATGAGTTTTGAGTAGTTTTCTCTATCTTTCTCCTTGTCTTGAGATTTGTGAATTGGTGATTTGAATTGGTTAAGCCATGAAAATGTTAAAGAAGTTGTGATGATCTTTTCACTTTGATATTATTTCATTTTCAATCTGGTCAATTGATTTGTTAAAATATGTTGAGTTTTATAACTAAAGTGAATTTTACATCCAAGTTCAGGGAGGTCAAAACCCTTGGAAGTTGGGTGCAAATAAATAGGGAAATAAAATTATCGGGCTTAGAATTGGAGATTTTAGACTGACAGAGTAACACCCAAACGATAAGACCGAATTGGGGATTTTAGAGTGAGAGACTAAAATCCCCAATTCGGTCCTATCGTTTGGGTGCTGAAGTGTAGATGTCAGCCCTCAGGCGAGGGGATCGTGGGAGCTCCGAAGTGAGAGGGGTATCCTCCCAGCCTAGCCACAGATTCAATAAACAAGCGTAGGATTAGTCAATGTTCTTTATGACTGGACCAAAGGGTAAAGAGTAGGTATGCTCCTACTTGACATAATGCAATTTGAACTGATTCACTTTATCCATTCACTATAATTTCTTGACAAGGTGAAGAATGCTTTTTTATATATTAAATATCACATTAAAAACTTTATTAGTATAGTTAGTTTTTTAAGAGTTATTAGAATTACATATTTATTTCAATTATCTATTAGTGACAGATAAACAATTTGAATTATATTTTTGTGATTAAGTATTGCTTTTCTAAAATCCTAGTTCGTAGTTCTAATATTATTCCTTGTGAGATCGATATCTTGGACTCCATTAAAGCCCTATATTACTTGAGCGATACATATACTTGCGTTGATAAGTATGACTTTACCATTATTTAATATTTTATATATACATCTTTATTGAATTTATAACCGTTGTTAAGTTTTTGGTGCCGTTGCTAAGGAATTAAGTCTTCTAGCAGCAATATTAATTACTTGTATTTTTAAGCTTATATAAACTCGCTGTCAACTACTGGTTCCTTTATGCTCTAGTTCATATATATGCTTGTGTGATAGAGTTGTCTTTTACTTAGTAGTCTTCATGGTATAACATGGTTAATTGAGATTTACCTACTGTTATACACTTGTATTTACTGTTTGTATATGTATACTTTTCATGTTTATGAATCTTGTTAAAAAATAATTTAGAAAAATTTTCTTGCTACCTACATTTCTGTATTAAATGTTTTAAACAATTTAAAACTTTAAGTTTGGGAGAGGGGGAAAAACTTTTAAAAACTATGCTTTATTTGTCCTCAATAGACTACATTTAAAAATTAATTTGAAATAACCTATGGTATGTGGTGTTATCTTTAGAGAGCTATATTTTTTATTCTATGAATGTTATAGTTGACTAAAGTTAAAATTTTTTGGTGATAAGGGGTAGTTCTAGAATTAAGATATTTGGTATAAGGTAATAAGGTTATGTTTTTACTATTTCTAATAGGGAAAATTATATTTTTGAAATACTATGAATCTTAGATTTACACTTTAAAAAGAATTGAGACTCTATGAAAAATTATTTTTAAAACTAATACACATTATCAAGTAAAGAAATGTGATAAGTGATACATCTAAAAATATAGTGTTTTTATACACATTTTTGTACCTATTTTTGATATATTGCGCTTTAATGAAAGGTATTTGTGTGTTTTTCTTGCAGGTACAATCAAATGGATGGAAAATGCTAAAACGAGTGAAAAATAGTCAAATTATAAGCAAAAATGAACCGGGACGCCTAAGCGCCACAGGCTCCGCGTCTAAGCGCCAGGTACCCCGCGCTTAAGCGCCAGGTACCCCGCGCTTAAGCGTCAAAAGTAGTAACTTGATGAATTATTTAAATTGAGCAGATTTTTGAAGAGTTGTTTGAAGCAACCCTTGATAAAAACGTGGGAAATAGCCCATGGACACAAAAATTCATTCAATTGACTTATGAGAAGGCAACTTTTAGAAGATTCATTGAATAGAGACACCTCTTTGAAGAGACACCAAGGTACCCCTTGGATTTTTATTAGAAAAGACTTAGATTTTCCAGGAAAAAAAGCCAGCCATCCATCAAACTTCACAGCCCATCGTCGCCGCCACCGCCGCCGACCACCTTTATTTTATTTTATTTTATTTGAAGTGCTAGTTTGTATTGTGAGAGAAGGAAGAGAATTCAAAGGGACTTCAAGGCATTTGATGGATAGGATTTGAGATAAGTGTTTATCTTTGTGTCTACACTTGATTTTAATTTAGACTTCTTGTTTGTGTGCATGATTTCTTCTTTTAAACTCATGTATGTTTGTGTTTTCTCCATGGATTCTAAGTAGTTTTCTTTATCTTTTTTTTTTAAATGAAAAGCAATTAAATATTTAAAGGAAGTTGTGTGAAGTATTAGACCTCAATGTTGGAAGAAGTTGGGATGATTCAAAACCTTGCACTTCATTTACTTCTTGATTTGGCCAATTAAGATGATAATACCTTTTGTGAGAACATGTAAGATCCGAGATGATATTGTCTTAGTAAATAAATGGTTGGAATCACATATTGATTTCACTAATGAGAATGTAGTTTATGTGGTTGATCCCAATATTTTTTATATGTAAGGATTTATGAAGTTGACACCACTACTTGAAGATTTTAATCCTCGTTAATGACACCAAAAACTTGATCTCAAGTAAAGTAAGATTTCAATTATATTTGTAAGGATTCTACGCAAGTATATGTATCGTTATCAAGTAATATAGAGCTTTCTGATTAAGCCCCGAATATCGATCCCACAGAGAACAAGGTTAATCACAGCGGCTTTCAAGAGAAGTTCTAGTCTAGAATAACATGCCCTAGCTTGGAAAGTCGATAAAAGTTTGGTTTTGATTATATCCTACAACTATCACTACAATACTACTTCTAATCTTAAACTAAAATACTTAGTGAAAATCAGAAAGTGGGGTTTAATATATTAAAAGCACTCTTCCTCATGCAACGAAATTAGTGACATGTGTAAAAATAAAACAAGTAGTGAGAGAGATTATAACAAATAAGAGCAATTATATTCTTTACCCGTACTAGAGATGCTATAAATAATATTAGTTAATCTAAAGTTTGAACAGTTTTGAAGATGGGCTAGGTAGGGAAGATACTAGCTCTCACTCTAGAGTTCCCTCTTATCCCTCCACCTGGAGGCTAACATCTCGCATCAAAACCTAAGACAATAGACCAAATTAGGGGGCTTTAGCCTGTCACTCTAAAGTCCTCTAATTCTACATCAATTAAAGATTATTTCACTATTTATTTGCACTCAACCATATGTACTACATTCTCATCCATACAATCTCATGTGATTCTACCACAGTTGATTGAGACAATACCATCACGGATCTTATATGTTCTCATAAAAGATTTTAACATGAAAGTTGATCAAGTTTACATGTAAATGATAACAAAATAAAATCATCACAATATATTCTCACTCTACTCAATTCTATATCGTACACATGCATACTAACTCATTATAAGAGGGAAGAGTAAAGAAAACTACTCACTACACATGGAGAAACAACAAGAACTTTTCATTGAACAAAGACTTTGGAAACCATACAAACAAGGTACTAAATTAAAATCAAAATAAAATGAATATACTTATCTCTGATAGAAATCAAACTCTCTTTGTATAGCAAAAGAAATCTCCTTACAATCTTCTCCAAGAACAAAGTGAAAAGAAAAGAAGAAATCTCTCACTCTCTCTCTTTCTTTCTCACCATGCCGCCCCACTTGGGGCTCACGCCCAAGCCTTCTTCTTCTTATCCAAGCCTTCTTATCTTCTTCTAATTAATTCTAGAGTTTAAGAGATGTTTTAAAAACATTTCCAACCCTTTTTTTATAATTTCCCAAGAGTTGCTTAAGTGTCTCTTCAAAACTGTCAAGATTCAATGAATCTTCCAAATGGTGCCTAAAGTACCTCTTCAAAACTCCATATAACTACCCCAAATTCTTTTATAAAGTCCCTTTTCTCATTTCTAATGAATTCCCCAAGAGATGCATGAAGCACTGCTTCAAAATCGTCCAAATCTAACGTATATTCCAGAAGATATGTTGAAAATTGTCACCAGCGCCTAAGCGCCATTTTTGGGCGCTTAAGTGCCACCCTCTCTGTCTGGTGGCAGCTAAGCACCATTTTGGGCACTTAAGTGCTGGGAATAGGCACTTAAGTGTACGGTTTAGGTCCCCTTACTTCTGGTGTGCCCCGGTTCGACCACATTTGCTCTGGTTTGCTCCGTTTTAGTCCATTTTTGTTCCTTTTGCTCCAATCACTCCAAATTCTTCAATTTGATGTACCTAAAACCAAAAACACAAGAAAAAATACCTTTAAATTGCAATATCATTATAAAATGAAACTTGAAAAATAGTACATTTTTAGGCATATCAGTGGTTGAGTGCAAATAAATAGGGAAATAACATTTCAAGGTTGTAGAATTAGAGGACTTTAGAGTGACAGGTTAAAGCCCCCAATTTGATTTATACTTTTAGGTTTTGATACGAGATGTTAGCCCTCAGGTGGAGGGAGAAGAGGGAACTCTATAGTGAGAGCTAGTATCTTCCTTGCCTAGCCAGTCTTCAGAACTATTCAAATTATAAATTAACTAATGTTCTTTATAGCATCTCTAATAAGGGTAAAGAATATTATTGCTCCTATTTGGCACAACATTTTGCATACTTCTACAAAAAAAATTTTATATTTATCACTAATTCATGATAAGCAAATAGATATTTTATTTATATTGCCTTCATCTTACAAGTATTTTAGTTAAGTTAATTAGTTGCTTACTTTATTTTCAAATTATCAAAAAAAAGATTAAAAAGAGAATCAAACTTTAATTCATAATTTAGCAACTTACGTTTATGTAAGAATATATTGCTAAGTAAAATTTTGTTATCTAAATCTAAGAATACATCGCATTTTACATTCTATCTTTATAAAAATTCAGGATCAAGTTTTTGGCGCAGTTGTCAGGGAGAGAAGGAAAAATATAATAGTAATTTGAAAAAATATTTTTAAAAGAAGTTTCTGGAAAATAAAATTTTTAGTATGTTTTATTTAAACATTAAGATTTATTTTAAGAATATTGTAGTGTCATTTTTATATAAAGTTCTTGTATGTGTGTTTTTATTTTTTATTTTATTTTATTTTATGTGGTTTATAGTAATGTATGCATAGTTCAGGTTCTGCTGGACTTGAGTCTTACGATTCTGAATTAGAAAAAACTATTAGAAAATTTTAAAAATTAAAAATTACTAAAAAAATTAAAAAAAAAAGGCAAATCAAAATAATCAAAATGTTGAAGAGTTTCAACCTTTAAGAGAATATGCAAACCCTATGATGGATGAACTTCAATGTAGTATTTAAAAACTTGTTGTAGTGGCTAATTCATTTGAGCTTAAATCTGTTATTATCCAAATGGTATCAAATAATTAGTTTGGGGAAGCACCAACTAAAGATCCAAATTTACATTATGCCAATTTTCTAGAATTATGTGCTACATTTGAATATGATGGTGTATCAGATGATGTTATAAGACTTAGATTATTTCCTTTCTCACTGAGGGATAAGGATAAGATATGTTTACATTTGTTATCACCTGGATCTATCAGAACTTGGAGTGATTTAGCGCAGAAATTTCTTGCTAAATATTTTTCATCATCAAAAGCTGCGAAGCTTAGAAATGATATTACATTCTTTTGTCAGTTTGAAGGGGAATTTATTTATGAATCATGGGAATGACTTAAAGAATTCATAAGAAAGTGTTCACACCATGCTATACTAGATTGGTTAATAATTCAAACTTTTCATAATGGATTTGCTGGATCTCTTAGATCTATTATCGGTGCCGCTGTTGGTGGTTCATTGATGTCAAAACCATTTCATGACGCTTATGCTTTAATAGAAGAGATGGCTCCAAATAATTTTTAATGGCCTTTTGAAAGGGTAAATCTTAAGAAAGTAGCCAATATTCATGAAACTGATGCTTTTGCAATGCTAGCAAATCAAGTTGCTGTAATTTCAAGGAAGTTAGCCAATTTGGAATGAATTTTTCTCAACCAATTCCTATGATTGAAGAGAATTCATTAGGCCAAATGGTAGATTCTCAAGCATCATTAGAAACTTTGAATGTCATAAATAATAAATAGAATAACCCATATTCAAATTATTATAACCCAGGTTGGAAGAACCATCCTAACTTCAATTGGTAGAATAACCTATATTCAAACTATTATAACCCAGGTTGGAAAAATCATCCTAATTTTAACTGGCAATTTCAACAATTGAAGAGAATTCATTAGGCCAAATGGTAGATTCTCAAACATCATTAGAAACTTTGAATGTCATAAATAATAAATAGAATAACCCATATTCAAATTATTATAACCCAGGTTGGAAGAACCATCCTAACTTCAATTGGTCATATTCAAATTATTATAACCCAGGTTGGAAGAACCATCCCAACTTTAACTGGAACAATACTACGGGTGGTAATAATCAACAATGGGGGAATAATCAAGTAAAACCATTAGAAACTAGAACAACCAAGAGAATAATAATTATAGACCTACTTATCCTTCAAGTTTTAATAGTAATCCACAATTTAAGGAGAAGTTGTCTATAGAATAAGTGGTGTTACAAATAAAAAATTAGTTACAAAGTTAAGGAGCTACAATTAGAAATATTAAGAATAAATTAGGACAAATAAGAAATTCATTAAGTAATGGATCTCAAGGAACACTTCATAGTAATACAGAAGTAAATTCAAAAGACCAAAATAAAGAGCAAGTAAAAGTCGTTCAACTCAGAAGTGGAAGAGAATTGGAAGGTAGAGTTCAAAAAGAGACTGAAGTAGAGAGAGAGGAGATTGAAGGACCAAAATAGGACACTCTGAAAGGTTTAGTGAGACCTATTACTCCACTTAAAGTTGATTTAGAAAAACCACCACCTCCATTCCCTCAGAGGCTTTGACAGCAAAGGTTGGATAAGCAATTTTCAAAATTTCTGGAAATTTTTAAGAATCTTATAATTAATATTCCATTTGTTGAAGCTCTAGAACAAATGACAAGCTATGTGAAGTTTATGAAGGATATTCTTAACAGGAAAAGGAAGTTTGAAGATAATGAGACAATTATACTTAGTGAGGTGTGCAGTGCTATAATTCAGAAAAACCTTCTTGAAAAGCTTAAAGATCATGGTAGCTTTATAATTCCATGTACAATAGGAGATAGATTTTATGAGAAAACTCTATGTGATTTAGGAGCAAGCATCAACCTTATGCCATTATCAATATTTAAAAGATTGGGATTAGGAGAAATAACCCCTAATATTATAACTTTGTAGTTAGCAGATCGTTCAATAACATATCCTAAAAGAGTTATAGAAGATGCCTTAGTGAAAGTGGATCAATTTATTTTTCCTGTTGATTTTATTGTGCTAGATATGAAGGAAGATTAATAGATACCTATCATTTTAGGGAGACCTTTTCTAGCCACATGAAGAGTAATGATGGATGTGCAAAAAGGAGAATTAACTATGCGTGTCAATGATCATACTATTACATTTAATATTTCCAAATCAATGAAATACCCTGCAAAAGGAAAAGATGATGTATGCTATAGAGTGGATGTTATAATATATTTAAGTGAATGTCATTTCAAAATAACTTATGAAGAGAAATTTTAGATGAAAGAGCTAGAACACAAGCAAGAAGAGAAATTAGATCAATATGAAGATTTATATAAGGAAGATTCAAACTATGTTTGAGAAAGTTTTGAAGTTTTGCACACAACAGAAAAATATACATCTTTTTGTCCATCAATTGAAAAACCTCCCGAGCCTGAGTTGAAGTTGCTTCCTGAACATTTGACGTATGCCTTTTTAGGTGATTCCTCTACATTACCAATCATAATTTCCTTAAAATTAACTACAGAAGAAGAAGAAAGTTTGATGAAAACTTTAAAGAGTTATAAGAAAGCTTTTGGATGGACAATTGCTGATATAAAAGGAATCAGTCCTTCAATTTGTATGCATAGAATTCATATAAAAGAGAACTGCAAGCCCAAGGCTAATCCTAAAAGGAGATTGAATCTTATATTGAAAGAAGTTGTTAAGAAATAAATTTTAAAGTGGTTGGATGCTGGAATTATCTACTCTATTTCAGGTAGTGCATGGGTTAGTCCAATTCACTGTGTTCTAAGCAAGGAGGAGTGACTGTGACTTTAAATGAACATAATGAGTTAATACCAATAAGACAAGTCACAGGATGACGAATATACATTGATTATAAAAAACTAAATCTTGCCATAAGGAAAGATCTTTTTCCACTACCCTTTCTAGATCAGATGTTGGATAGAATAGCTGACATAAATAATTTTGTTTTCTGGATGGATATACTGGTTATCATCAATACAAATAGCTCCTGAGGATCAAGAGAAAACAATTTTTACCAGTCCTTATGATACATTTTCTTTTAGAAGAATGTCCTTTGGTTTATGTAATGCACCTGCTACATTTCAAAGACGCATGATGGCCATTTTTTGTGATTTAATTGAAAAAGGGATTGAAGTTTTTTATGGATGATTTTTCAGTGTTTAGAACTTCATTTGAATCATGTTTAGAACATCTATCAAAAGTTCTTAAGCGCGGTAAAGAAACAAATTTAGTCCTTAATTGGGAAAATTGCCAATTTATGGTAGCAGGAGGAATAATTTTAGGACATCAAATTCTAGAAAATGGTATGGAAGTAGTGCCTGCAAAAATTCAAGTGATCACTAATTTACCTCACCCAACAAGTGTGACGGAAATTAGGAGTGTTTTAGGACATGCTAGATTCTACAGACATTATATTAAAGAATTTTTAAAAATTGCTAAGCCTCTATGCTATTTACTTGAAAAAGATGTAATTTTTAGTTTTGATGAAGAGTGCCTAAAAGCTTCTGAGTTATCAAAAGAAAAATTAGTCGTTGCACCAATTATTGTTTCACCATATTGGGAAAAACCTTTTGAATTAATGTGTGATGCTAGTGATTATGCTATTGGAGATGTTTTAGGGCAGAAGCATGATAAGATTTTCAAAGTTATCTACTATGCTAGTAGAACTCCTAATGAAGCTCAAATTAATTATACCACAACTAAGAAAGAGTTATTATTTAGTATATGCTTTTGATAAAATTAGTTCATACTTAATTGGAACTAAATGTATAGTGCATACAGATCATTCTGCTATTAAGTATTTAATGAAAAATAAGGATGCAAAACTAAGATTGATAAGATGGGTTCTTCAATTGCAAGAATTTGACTTTGAAATAGTATATAGGAAAGGAGTTGTGAATCAAATTGTTGATCATTTGTCTAGGCTTGAGTTAGAAAAACCACTTTGTTTTGAAAAAGAAATTAATGAACATTTTTCAGATGAAGAATTGTTCAATGTTAATGAGTTGCGTGTTCCATGGTATGTCGACATTGTGAACTTTATTGTTAGTGATATTATACCATATGGAATGACATACCAATAAAAGAGGAAATTTGTATCTGAAGCTAAGACTTATTTTTGAGATGACCCATTTTTATATAAATAAGGAAAGGATCTTATTAGAAATTTATTTCTGAAGCTAAGCCTTATTTTTTGGATGACCCATATTTATATAAACAAGGAAAGGATCTGATCATTCGAAGATGTTGTACCATTAGAAGAAACTTATAAATTATCCCAAAAAATCATAATTCGGATTTTGGTAACATTTTGGTGCTGATAAATCAACATACAAAGTTTTACAATTTGGATTTTATTGTCCTATAATCTTTAGAGTCGTTAATGCTTATATCAAAACTTATGATCGATGTCAACAAGTAGGCAATATTTCTAGGAAGAATAAGATGCCCCTCAATTATGTATTAGAATTTGAGATATTAGATGTTTGGGGATTAGATTTCATGGGAGCATTTATACCATCTTTTGAAAATTTATATATGTTATTAGCAGTAGATTATGTATCCAAATGGATAAAAGCTGTTGCTCTACCTCGATGTGATGCTCAAAGTGTTGCAAAGTTTTTAAGAACGAATATATTTTGTAGATTTGGGATGCCGAGAGTAATCATAACTGATGGGGGAAGTTATTTCAGAAATGTAGTAATGGAGAAATTAATAAAGAAATATCATATAAATCATAGAATTGCTACTGCTTATCATCCTCAGACAAGTGGTTTGGGCTGAATTATCCAATCATGAAATTAACAGAATACTGAAAAAATTTATAAATCTAACTAAAATGGATTGGTTAGCTAAACTTAACTATTTTTTGTGGGCTTATACGACTGCATACAAAACTCCTATAGAAATATCCCCACACTAGCTAATATTTGGGAAAGCGTGTCACTTACAAGTTGAACTTGAGCATAAAGCATATTGGGCGATTAAGGAATTTAATTACAATTTAAATGATGCTGGTAAGAAAAGGTTATTGCAATTAAATGAGCTTGAAGAGATAAGGAATGAATCATATGAAAGTGCTAAGATTTATAAAGAAAAGATGAAGAAGTGGCATGATCGGAGGATTCTTACAAAAAATTTTCAGCCAAGGCAACAAGTTTTGCTTTATAATGCAAGGTTAAGATTATTTCTAGACAAACTTAAGTCTAGGTGGATGGGCTTATTTGTTGTGATGAAAGTTTACCCCTATGGAGCTGTGGATGTCAAAGATCCTAAAACTGATAAATATTCAAAGTAAATGATCACATGCTGAAATCCTACTTTTTAGGTGACCAACTTAAATTAAATGATTTTCTGATGTTGGGTCAACCAGAATAAGCACTGTTTACATTGGGCTGATGATGTTAAACCAAGCGCTCTATGAGAGGCACCCCATAGTTATCTGTGTGTTTATTTATATTGTTGTGTTGTTGTGTGTGATTTATAAAATTCTGGTAGTACTTGACCATATAATGAGTTGGTGAATTTTCTAAGACCTTAAAAGATGATTTAGACAGATTAGAATGAATGTTTGGATGTTAAGTTGACCTGTGCTAAATTGAGCACTAACGCTTAAGTGCCTTGATCTAACACTTAAGTGCGATAGTTAAAAAAATGCGCAAATTTGGTTTCTAGAAGTTCTAACTACAAATTGGTTAACTTGAACATGTAAGAGCAGTTCTAGGATGTGCCTAGGAGTTATAGAGAGGTTTAGAGCCTATAAATAGAAGGGAATAAAGAGAAGTTTCACCACACCTCCATTTAACCTTAAATTCTAAGTGAAAAGAGAGAAGTTTTGAAAAATGTCTCCTTGGGAGAGTGATTTGAAGAAGAAGGAAGAAGTAATGAGAAAGAATTTTATTAATCAGAGTGCGCAAGAGATGTTTAACGGTTTCCTTGCCGTTAGTATCGATGGAATGGTGGAGAAAATCACTAAGATTGAAGCTAACATAGCTTCAATTGAAGTGAAAGTGATGGAAGTTAACGCACATCTTGATCATATAGGATGGCAGCTTAAGGTGCAGTTTAGCCATACCAATTTTATAGAAGATGCAGACAAGGCAATGTATCTGAAGAACAAGTGGATTGAAGAAGATTCAACCAGAGTTTTTAAAAATCGTCCCTTCTTTCAGAAAGATACTAACGATAAGCCTGAATTTTTTCCACCCACTAGGGAATGGAATTAAGTTTATGATTTAGAATTTATGTGTTTAATGTGTGTTTATGTGTTTAGTATTTGTTAATGTTAAGTGTGTTTTAATGTGTTTTTATATGTTAATATTGTTTAGTGTTTGTGCCAGGAATTTTCTCATCCGAGACTCGGATTGAGAATTTATGTATTTGAATGTTTGTAATTGTTCGTGAATTAATATAAATGTTTTTTTATGTAAAATTTTGTGTTCTTTAGTGTTAAATTGAATTAGTTTAAATCGGTGAATCTTGAGTAAGAGAAGAGATAAGAGGGAAGAAAATAATATATAGAGTGTTTTGAGACCATAGAGGGTTGGTTGACTTAGGCTAGGAGTGCATTTCACTTAAATTGAAAAAATCAAAATTTGTGCACTGACGCATAAGCGCTAAAACCTGTGCTTAAGCACTGCCTAAATCGATAAGCTGGCGCCTAAGCGCTGAACCATTCGCGCTTAACTGCCGGTTCACAAAAATAAGTTTGTGAACAGTTTTAAGTGAATTTTTGGGCCAAAAACAACATTAGTAGACCTCTCTTCATCTCTTACCTTGGGTTTACGTGATTTCTTGGCTAGGGCATCACCTATTTTGAAGATTTCTTGGTGGATTCAATCCAAATGTGTTAGATTTGTTCTTCTTGAGGTAAGAGCTTCACTTATATGCAAAAATATTTTATTTTCACCATGGATTTTGAGCATATTCATGAACTACCCTAAAATCACTATTCATGGTGAAAATTATGGAAAAATTGATAGAAAATGCATGGATTTGTTATTTTAAGCTTTTAAGAGTTGAATTTAGTGATTTGGAGTTGATTGTGAAATTTATTTTGAATTTTATACATTTTTTAGAAAATGACACCAAGAATGAAGAGATGTGAGGGGAAAGCTCCATTCGATTTAAGTAAATTTGTTAGTTTGAGAGCTCAGGATTGGTATAGCGATGCACTGCATTCTAGGAAATTAATTCGTGGTCGATGTTTTAAAAATCTGAGAGGAGCTGTTGAAGATTTGATAATTAGCCACTAGTGGGAGCGATTCTATTATTTTTCTGTTGTCGCCGTGATTTCTGTGGTACGAGAGTTCTATGCTAATTTCTCGAAGGCTGATGAAGAAGGAGTCATAGTGAGGGGGAAGACATTACCATTTTCTCATAAGGTAATTAATCAGTTTTATTAATTGCCCCTGAGTACTTTGTCTTTTTATTCAAACTATAGTCCTACTGAGGAGCTAGATGAGATTATTTCATCTTTGATTGTTGGAAGAGGATTATGGAAGATTACAAATGAAAGAAGGGTAAACTTTTCTACTTCAAAGTTGGATGTCACTGCAAAAGCATGACATTATTTTATTTCTGCTCGTCTGCTGCTACAAATCATTTGAGTGAAGTGACTTGAGATAGAGCAACTTTGAACTATTGTATTCATCAATCTAAGCCTATTGACATAGGAGGATTGATTTATAGAGTTATTACAAGTTCTGTTGTCGCTGCTAATACTACAACTTTGGGATTTGCATCCTTGATCTTTTCATTATCCAAGCATGCTGGTGTTAGATATGATAGCTGGGAGGAGATCTTACAGCCACTGAAGCCCATTACCAGTGTGAATGTGAAGACTTACTCATATCATTCTATTTTTGGTTGGAAGGGTAGATTCCCCAGTAGTTTTGCTGCTTCTACTTCACAAGCCTCTACTTCACAGGCTTATACATCACGAGGTAATACTTTTAGATCTGATTCTCAGTCAAAACTTATGGAAAGAATATTGAATAATGTTATTTACACCAATGAAAAATGGAAAACTTAGAGCATTTTGCAGAGCAAATGGATGGGTATATGAAGAGACAAGTGATTATAAAGAGGAACACAACATTGTTATGGAGCATCTTAATAGAGGTAATTGAGATGTATTTTTTCTTTATTATCCAAGATATCCACCATATAAGCTTACAGTTGCTTGGCGTAGTGATGACAGTGATGAAGAAGAGGGCGATGATTAGTTGGGATCTTTAGTTCTGTTTTTAGTTCTTGTTTCGTTATGAACTGTTGTTGGTATTAGTATTCTATACTTTTTATTATGTTTTTAGTTGTGATTATAAAGACTGCTTGTTTTCATTATGTTTTGTTTTGTTTCTTACACATTCTGTGATGTGTTTGTATTTAGTGAGTAGTTATTATGTGTGATAGTAATTGTTTTAATTATGCTATTGTATTTAGTTAGTATTTGTTAAACTTAATTCTGGAATCTTAGGAAGGTTTAGGATTTAGCTAACTTGTCACTTAAAGTTGCATGTTTAAAATTTTCAATTTACTGCCAATTATTTTTCCTTATGTTGCAGTTATGTATGTTTGTTAGTGTGTTTATTTGTTATACTCCACTGCATTGAAGTCTAATGAATCTCCTTATTTTAAGTAAATTAAAATTTGATCAATTAAATTTTTATTCCTATTTTTAATTTTTTGTGCTTACATATTTAGGATAAAAAAATTCCTGCAAACATGATATAGTTAGTATTTATTCCTGCTTATTTATATATGATGCTAAAATGTTTTATTTCTATTAAAAATTTTAAGTTTGGGGGGATGAAAAATTTTAAAGAAACTTGAAAGTTTATTTATTCTCAAATGTATTTCAAAAAAATATTGATTTTGATTTGAAAAATGATTATGTATATTAAGTTATATTAGGAAAGTAAAATTTTGATTTTAGAAATGAGTAAGGGAATTTAGTTAAAATTTATAGTAATGAAGAAAAACTTTAAGTTAAAAATTTTTAGTGTAGAAAATGCTAAGTATTGTGTAACTATCTTTAGTAGGAAAAATTGTATTTTTGAAAAAGTTAGAAATTTAGACCTTTTATTTTCAAAACTTAAGTTTCTTTTATTGAAATTAATTTTCAAAACTATTATTATGTTTTCAAGTGAAAGAAAAATATCAACTCTTTTCTTTAGGAAAAGAAGAGTGGAATTCAAAACCATTAAAAGTCTATCCAGATATAGTATTCCTTGCCATAAAAAGAAAAAAAAAGGAAAAAGAAGACGAAAAAAAGTTGAAAAAGGGAGGAGAAGCTTGAGGATTAGTGTCTAATCAAAAATTGGTTCCACATTTGATCTTTTAAAGTATAATACTTGAGAAACTCTTAAGTTTAAGGATATAATATAGTGAGTAAAATTATGCTTAAAAATTTTTTTATAAGTGGAGATGATAAAATGCCTAAACTCTATATTTGGAAAATCTACAATAATTTTGAATTAGATAGGAAATCATATTTTCAATTTTCTTAATATTAAAAATTCCTAAATTTTAAGTTGGTCTCATTTACTAATATTTTTTCTAAATTGGACTACTATATTTCTACATCAAAATTTTGGTAANATCATATTTTCATTTTTTTTAATATTAAAAATTCCTAAATTTTAAATTGGTCTCATTTACTAATATTTTTTTCTAAATTGGACTACTATATTTCTACATCAAAATTTTGGTAACTCCAAAAGAAACTCATATACATTATCTAGTTGTGATGGTTTTTAAAGATTGAAAGGTCACTTGAGGACAAGTAACATCTTAAGTTTGGAGGATTTTGATACACATAAAATATGTATAGTATTTTTATACATATTTTTATACCTATTTTTGAGATATTGCGCTTTAATGAAAGGTATTTGTGTGATTTTCTTACAGGTACAATCAAATTGATGGAAAATGCTAAAAGGAGTGAAAAATATCAAATTTGGAGCAAAAATGAAGAAAGTGAAAAAATGAACTGGGGCACCTAAGCGCCCAGTCGGACGCCTATGCACCAGAGGCTCCATGCCCAAACGCCAGGTACCCCACGCTTAAGCGCCAGACGTAATTACTTGATGAATTACTTAAAGTGAGCGGATTTTTGAAGAGGTGTTTGAAGCAACCCTTGACAAAAACGTGGGAAATAGCCCATGGACACAAAAATTCATTCAATTGACTTATGATGAGGCAACTTCTAGAAGATTCATTGAATGGAGATATCTTTTTGGAGAGACACTAAGGTACCCCTTGGATTTTTATAAGAAAAGACTTAGATTTTCCAGAAACAAAGGTCAACCATCCATCAAACTTCATAGCCCATCGTCACCGCCGCCGGCCACCTTTATTTTATTTTATTTTATTTTGAGTGTTAGTTTTTATTGTGAGAGAAGGAAGAGAATTCAAAGGAAATTCAAGGCATTTGGTTGAGAGAATTTGAGATAAGTGTTTATCTTTTTGTCTACACTTGGTTTTAATTTAGATTTCTTGTTTGTGTGCATGATTTCTACTTTTAGACTCATGTGTGGTTGTGTTTTATCCATAGATTCTGAGTAATTTTATTTATCCTTTTTTCTTAAAATGATAAATGATTAAATATTTAAAGGAAATTATTTGAAGTATTAGACTTCAATGTTGGAAGAAGTTATGATGATTCAAAACCTTGCACTTCATTTAATTCTTGATTTGACCAATTAAGATGTTAATACATNGGGTTTTCAAGTATTTTTATACACATTTTTATACCTATTTTTTGAGATATTGCGCTTTAGTGAAAGGTATTTGTGTGATTTTCTTACAGGTATAATCAAATGGATGGAAAATGCTAAAATGAGTGAAAAATGTCAAATTTGGAGCAAAAATGAAGAAAGTGAAAAAATGAACTCGGGCATCTAAGCGCCCAGTCTGACGCCTATGCACCAAAGGCTCCGTGCCCAAGTGTCAGGTACCCCACTCTTAAGCGCCAGAAGTATTTACTTGATGAATTATTTAAAGTGAGCGGATTTTTGAAGAGATGTTTGAAGCAACCCTTGATAAAAACGTGGGAAATAGCCCATGGACATAAAAATTCGTTCAATTGACTTATGATGAGGAAACTTCTAGAAGATTCATTGAATGGAGACATCTTTTTGGAGAGACACCAAAGAACCCCTTGAATTTTTATAAGAAAAGACTTAGATTTTCCAGGGAAAAAATGTCAACCATCCATCAAACTTCACAGCCCATCGTCACCACTGCCGACCACCTTTATTTTATTTTATTTTATTTTGAGTGTTAGTTTTTATTGTGAGAGAATGAAGAGAATTCAAAGGAAATTCAAGGCATTTGGTCGAGAGAATTTGAGATAAGTGTTCATATTTTTGTCTACACTTGGTTTTAATTTAGATTTCTTGTTTGTGTGCATGATTACTACTTTTAAAATCATGTGTGGTTGTGTTTTCTGCATAGATTCTGAGTAATTTTATTTATCCTTTTTCTTAAAATGATAAGTGATTAAATATTTAAAGGAAGTTATTTGAAGTATTAGACTTCAATGTTGAAAGAAGTTATGATGATTCAAAACCTTGCACTTCATTTAATTCTTGATTTGACCAATTAAGATGTTAATACATATTGTGAGAACACGTAAGATTCGAGATGCTATTGTCTCAGTCAAAAATGGTTGGAATCACATATTGATTTCATGAATGAGAATGTAGTTCATGGGGTTGAGTGCAAATAAATAGGAAAATAAATTTTTCAAGGGTATAGAATTAGAGGACTTTAGAGTCATAAGTTAAAGCCCCCAATTTAATTTATAGTTTTAGGTTTTGACACGAGATGTTGGCCCCCATATGAGAGCTAGTATCTTCGATGCCTAGCCGGTCTTTAGAACTATTCAAACTATAGATTAGCCAATGTTCTTTATAGCATCTCTAGTAAGAGTAAAGAATATTATTGCTCCTATTTAGCACAACACAATTTGCATACTTTCACAACAAAATTTTTATATTTATCACTTATTCATGATAAGGAAATAGATATTTTATTTATATTGCCTTCATCTTGCAAGTATTTTAGTTAAGTTAATTAGTTGCTTACTTTATTTTCAAATTATCCAAAAAAAAAAATATAAAAAGAATGAAACTTTCATTCCTGATTTAGCTTCTTAAGTTTATGTTCGAATATATTGCTAAGTAAAATTTTGTTATCTAATTCTAGTTCTCCATGTGGGTTTGATATTCGACACTTAATCAAAAAGTTCTATATTACATGATAACGATACGTATACTTACGTAGTGTCCCCATATTTAAAATTAGAACTGCATTCTTATTTGCTTCATAGTGAAAGATTTACATAGCTTTTGCTTGACACCAAGTTTTTTGCGCCATTGCAAATTAAGAATATCTATTAAGGAAATTAATCGCATACATCACATTTTACATTCTATCGATATAGAAATTTAGGAACAATAAGTTGTTAACATTGGAGGAAAAGAGTAAAGTTCAAAATCATTAAATATTATTCAGATATAGTAATACATGCATAAAAGAATAAGGATTAGGAAGATCATGAAAAAAAAAGAAAAATAAAATAAAAAAAAGAAAAAAAAAAAGAAAAAAAAGGAAAATATGTGGAAAGAAGCATACGGATATGCTTAATTAAAATTTGACTTCACTTGAATCATCTTAATGGAAGAAACCTACAATTATGAGCTTATTATCTATTTTAAATGTATTAGTCAATTCTTTACTAATAGAGGTCTCTTATAATTATATTTTTTTAAATTCTTATAGGATTCCTAAGTTTGACAAATTACAATTATTTTTGAAATGAATAGAAAATAAGAATTCCTAACTTGATCACTAAATATTCTTATACCGTAGTTCTGACTTGAGTTATTGAAAATTATTCTAAAGTTACACTATCTCATTTATGGGTAAAACTATATTAATCGTTAAGCAAATCCACTACCATAAGTTAAAGCATATGGTTTATAAAATAGGAGAGTTACTTGAGGACAAGTAACAATGAAGTTTGAGATATTTTGACATGCCTGAAAATATGCTGCTTTTTATATACATTTAACGCTTATTTTTAGTTATATTGCACTTCAATGGAAGGTATTATTGTATTTTTTATTATAAGGACAATAGGATAAGCAATCAGAGCAAATGGAGCAAAAATGGAGTAATTTGGAGCCAAATGGACCAAAGAAGAAAATTTTAACGTGGTGTTAGGCAGTTAATTCATTCTTCTATAAGGATGGTGCTTAGGCACCACGGTTAGGCTCCTAGCGCTAAAATTGTTTTTATTTACAATGTATTATATTTGGACAAATTTTGAAGATGCATTTAATATGACTCTTAGGGGATTTTGAGGGTTATCATAAGTGGTGTCTATTCATGGTGTGAAGGGGATCATAGTGTTTGTGTGTGGGTGTCTCTTCAAGTGGGAGGTGTGCCTGTAGTGTGAGAAGGAAGTAGATAACTTAAGGATATTTTCTTGGGGAGGATATTGAGATAAGTACTTTATATTTTTGTTTGAGTTTTGTTAAAGCTTCTTGTGTAAACCTGATTCTAAATATCAATCCATGTGTTGTTGTATTTTCCCCATAAAATATGACTAGTTTTTTTTATCTTTCTCCTTGTGATGAGAAATAATCATGTGTATGAATATAATTATTTATAAATGCTTAAATTTCTATATTGTGATGGTATATTACTTTATGCCAATTCATAAGTTAAAACATATTGTGAAAACGTAATGATCCAGAAGCACTATGCTTCTCCTCAATTAGTAATTACCACACTAACCTTTAGGATTAAGAAAAGGTTATCATGGGGTGAGTGCAAATAGATAGGGAGATAAGTTTTTATGGGTGTAAATTGATGAATCTATGGTGAAAGGCTAGAACCTTAACAAATTTGATCTAGGGTTTGGAACTTGAAACTAGGTTAGCCAAATTGAGGGCTTGCTTGGGTATTCTAAGGTGACAGACTAGTATCTACCCAACATAACCAAGGATTAATGAACTTAATTCTAGGTTAGCCAATGTTCTTTATGCACTCAGCAGATGGTAAGGAATAGGTATGATCCTATTTGCCATAAAACTACATTTGAATCTATAAACATTTGATACCTACACTAATTATGAGCTCATTGCAAGGACAAGGACTTCCATATAATTGAACTCTTCTACATAAAGCTAGTTTAGAAACACTTAGCATTTTCTTTAAGTTTAGAAATAGAATTTGTAGGTATTAGTATTCATTTTTACACATAATTTTGATCTTCATTCCTATATAAGTTACCTACAGTTTAAGTTGAGTTTTATTAAGTCTATAAAAAGAGTTTTTTCTTGCCCAAGAGATTGATACTTGTTACTAGAGAAAGTCCTATATTACTTGAACAATACGTGCATTTGCATTTTTATCTTAGTAAATTTTTTAAATCAATAATTAGAAAATATATTTTAAAATTCGTAATACTTACATGTTGACCTCACTTTTGGTTGAGGTCTAGAAATTTCTTTAGTAGCCTAGGTCTAGCCATAGGACTTTCNCACGAGATGTTAGCCCCAAGTGGGAGAAGAAGGAACTCTAGAGTGAGAGATAGTATCTTCGCTGCCTAGCCAGTCTTCAGAACTATTCAAACTATAGATTAGTCAATGTTCCTTATAGCATCTCTAGTAAGGGTAAAGAATATTATTGCTCCTATTTAGCACAACACATTTTGCATACTTTCACAACAAAATTTTTATATTTATCACTTATTCATGATAAGGAAATAGATATTTTATTTATATTGCCTTCATCTTGCAAGTATTTTAGTTAAGTTAATTAGTTGCTTACTTTATTTTCAAATTATCAAAAAAAAATTATAAAAAGAATCGAACTTTCATTCCTGATTTAGCTTCTTAAGTTTATGTTAGAATATATTGCTGAGTAAAATTTTGTATCTAATTCTAGTTCTCCATGTGGGTTTGATATTCAGGACTTAATCAAAAAGTTCTATGTTACTTGATAACAATACGTATACTTGCGTAGTGTCCCCATATTTAAAATTATAACGACATTCTTATTTGCTTCATAGTGAAAGATTTACCTAGTTTTTGCTTAACACCAAGTTTTTTGTGCCGTTGTAAATTAAGAATATCTATTAAGGAAATTAATCGCATACATCACATTTTACATTTTATCGATATAGAAATTTTGGATCAATAAGTTGTTAACATTGGAGGAAAATAATAAAGTTCAAAATCATTAAATATTATTCAGATATAGTAATCCACACATAAAAGAATAAGGATTAGGAAGATCATGAATAAAAGAAAAATAAAAGAAAAAAAAAAGAAAAAGAAAAAAAAGGAAAATATGTGGAAAGAAGCATAAGGATATGCTTAATTAAAAATTGACTTCACTTGAATCATCTTAATGAAAGAAACCTAATTACATTTTTGAGCTTATTATCTATTTTAAATGTATTAGTCAATTCTTTACTAATAGAGTTCTCATATAACTATATTTTTTAATTCTTATAGGATTCCTAAGTCTGACAAATTACAATTATTTTTGAAATGAATAGAAAATAAGAATTCCTAACTTGATCACTAGATATTCTTATACATTTTTAGTGATATTGCACTTTAATAAAAGGTATTGTTGTATTTTTTATTACAAGGACAATAGGATAAGCAATCAAAGCAAATGGAGCAAAAATGGACCAATTTGGAGCCAAATGGACCAAAGAAGAAAATTTTGACCTGACGTTAGGGAGTTAATTCATTCTTCTAGAAGGATGGTGCTTAGGCACCACGGTTGGGCACCTAGCGCCAAAATTGGTTTTATTTACAATGTATTATATTTGGACAAATTTTGAAGATGCATTTAATATGACTCTTGGGGGATTTTGAGGGTTATCATAAGTGGTGTCTATTCAAGGTGTGAAGGGGATCATAGTGTTTGTGTGGGGTGTGTCTCTTCAAGTGGGAGGTGTGCCTGCAGTGTAAGAAGGAAGTAGATAACTTAAGGATATTTTCTTAGGAAGGAGATTGAGATAAGTACTTTATATTTTTGTTTGAGTTTTGTTAAAGCTTCTTGTGTAAACCTGATTCTAAATATCAATCCATGTGTTATTGTATTTTCCCCATAAAATATGAGTAGTTTTTTTTTATCTTTCTCCTTGTGATGAGAAATAATCATGTGTAGGAATAGAATTATTTATAAATGCTTAAATTTCTATATTGTGATGGTATATTACTTCATGCTTAATTTACTTATGCAATTTAGCCAATTCATAAGTTAAAACATATTGTGAAAACGTAATGATCCAGAAGGACTATGCTTCTCCTCAATTAGTAATTACCTCACTAACCTTTAGGATGAAGAAAAAGTTATCTTGGGGTGAGTGCAAATAGATAGGGAGATAAGTTTTGACGGGTGTAAATTGATGATTCTATGGTGAAAGGCTAGAACCTTAAGAAATTTGATCTAGGGTTTGGAACTTGAAACTAGGTTAGCCAAATTGAGGGCTTGCTTGGGTATTCTAAGGTGACAGACTAGTATCTACCCAACATAACCAAGGATTTATGAACTTAACTCTAGGTTAGCCAATGTTCTTTATGCACTCAGCAAATGGTAAGGAATAGGTATGATCCTATTTTCCATAAAACTACATTTAAATTTATAAACATTTGATACCTACACTAATTGTGATCTCATTGCAAGGACAAGGACTTCCATATAATTGAACTCTTCTACATAAAGCTAGTTTAGAAACACTTAGCATTTTATTTAAGTTCAGAAATATAATTTGTAGGTATTAGTATTCCTTTTTACACATAATTTTGATCTTCATTCCTATATAAGTTACCTACAGTTTAAGTTGAGTTTTATTAAGTCTATAAAAAGAGTTTTTTCTTGCCCAAGAGATCGATACTTGTTACTAAAGAAAGTCTTATATTACTTGAACGATACGTGCATTTGCATTTTTATCTTATTAAATTTTTGAAATCAACAATTAGAAAATATATTTTAAAATTAGTAATACCTACATCACTAGGAGTAGCAACTCTAACCACATAAAATTATTTTATCAACACAAAACTAGCAGATCAACATCCCAAGCAACAAGTCTGTAATTTTGATTTACTCAGAATTCTAATATTAAATAAATTTGAATTTCATAATATTATTTAACTTGATAGATCAAACTTCTAAATAAAGATGTTGGTGATGCCTTTAGCTCTCATGTCACATAATGACATGTGCATGAGGTTGAAGAAATTCAACACCATGATAACAGTGTTGATTGTGAGATGTTCATTTGTAAATATATAGAGGCCATCGTTTCCAAACCATATAAAAGATTGAGGGAACAGAAGAACTAGGCTGAAAAAAAGCCCATATTCAAGGCCAATTTTATTTTCAGGATATACCATGTTACAATTAAATAACTTCATATGTAGTATCATTCATTTTTACTGTAGATTTGGTTCATTCATTCTCTTGTTATGTTTAGTTAATAGGATACATTGTGGTACAATCAAATAGCTTGATGCGTAATATCATTCATTTACACTGTAAATTTGTGTATTGTCATTCTCATATTTTTTATTCTATAAATTTCATAATGGTTGTACTGAGATAAAATTTATTAAATGGATATGAAACTAAATACAACTGATACAACATGATTGCACTGAGATAAATTTTCAAATGAAACTTTTGTATGCAAGGCCAAATTTATGTGTGATCTCTTTGGTACAACCTTGTTGTATTAGTTGCACTGAAGCTATACCAAATTTTATAAAGGCGATTAGGCAGCTCAGTGCAACCAATATAACACGGTTTAACTAAGCAAATTTGAGTTTCTTGTTCTTAATCCTGTTTTTTGACCGACCTTTTAGTAAATCAAAAATTACAAGAATTTGATGACGCTACTAGAAGATTTAAATTTCAGCAACAATGCCAAAAACTTGACTGCGACTTTATATATATATGTTTGATTTAATAACGATGTATAGATATAATATTCAATAATGTTAAAGTCAAATTTGTCAACGCAAGTATACATATCGCTCAAGTAANTGATTATTTTTGTTGCGAGCTGGAGAATTTATGGTGGCAAAGCGGTATATTAATGTCCAAGTGTTTTATAAAAATCCAACACAAGTGAAAATAAATGAAGAGCTGATGGAGAAAAAAAAAAACAAGAGTTTTACGTGGAAAACCTAAAAGGGTAAAAATCACGTGATTAGGTAACAAGACTTTACCGACGCTTGACTAGCCGAAACAATATTACATAAGTGGGGTTACAGATGTGACTTCAGCTAAAGAAATGGCAGAACACGTTAAGAGGTGGAGGCAATGACGATTGTTGTGAAGGAAAACAAATTGTAGATGTTGTGTGCTAGGAAATTTGATACCAGTATTGTTGGTAGCAGCGATGGCGGCGGTGTTGGTCAGACAACGGAGGTTTGGTGGTGGTTGCTTCCTGACGATAGCGATGGTAGATGCCTAACAATGGCGATCTGGCGGTGGCAACAACTAAACGACGGTATTCTGATGGATGTGACACAAACAACATTTTGGTCCGAAGATAGAGGCAGTGGTGGTCGGGCAATGATGATTATGTGGTGCGGCATCGATGGAGACGAAGACGGCGAAAACCAGATAGTGGTGGTCTAACGACAGAGAACTACATGAATTTAACATATTTTCGACAGTTAACATCCATTAGTTAAAAAAAAATAAAGTGTTGTTGATGATTTTCCAACACGCTTTATCGATAGTTTCATTGACATAGCAAAAACACTTGTTGATAATTAGAAAACCAACGAAACTTCCAATGAATTATTTATCGACGGACTTTCGACAAGATAAAATCAGGGTTCAGAGACCCATCCATGGGAAGTCATAGAGTCCACTTACAAGCGCTACAATAAAATTAGGGTTCGAGGCACCCTACTCGCGTTGTGGTCTAGGACAATCATTGACACCAATTTCTCTAATGAATGACCAATGCAAATACTCCATTTTGAAGTTATGGGACAACATTTCACTCATATGGAGTCTCCCATAACTTTTGAATAGAAAAAAATCCTCCATCAGGCGCTCCCGACAAAAAATCCAAGTTTCGGGCTAGATCGACATATAGGAACGGGCTCTATGGGCCCACATTCCCAAAATACCTTTCCAGACAGTCGAGCCTAAGCCTCTGGAGGTCTAGCACTTAACTTTGGCATTTGAACAACTTTTCGGGCGCCTAGGTACTGAAACCAGACACCTAGCACCCAAAATAGGCGAAAAATTGCATTATTTCTGAGAGCACGACGCTAGCCCAGGTGGCTCCTAGGCACCCAGACTGGCGCCTAGGTGCAACTAGGCACCATACTGGTTATTTGCACATGTATTAGCTGCAACAAGGCACCATATCAAACCAATCTCATATCCCCATTAGTTTAAATAAACGAGCCTAATATCGCAAGTAGTGCACCTATCCTGAGAGATAGATACATTACTTACTGGTGAATACTTGATTAAAAAAACTAAAGATTGTATGACATCTGTTTAAGTCTGTGAAACCATTTTATGTTGACCGACAAATTATCCTATTTAATACGAAGAATTAAATAGGTCTTATATTAAGTTGGGTTTGGAAAAACTTCCTATAAGGACAAGTCCCTATAGTTAATTACATCCTAGATAACCGAAGTCACCTAAGAAAACTCTCGATAGAAATCAAGGGATATTATCTTCAAAGAGGTCAAAGGATTAGTTTTTTTAAACGAGATCAGACAATGAGGTGTGGAAGTGGAATTACTCAAGTTTGGAACATTTTACTTTAGAATCCAAAGGAGGAAGAACTAGGGAGTGTCATAAATTCTAAGGAAAACCTTAGTGACTTCCCAAATCATCTTGTGGTTTTGCTTCAATTTTAGAGATTAGAATTATTGAATATTTTATCCTGTCAATTTTATTAATTAGGGCTTATATTCGTGTGAAACGATCACACGAATAGCTTGGAAGATATGAGGATTTAGGTCGTGACAGGTGAAAACCTCAGAACCCTAAAGCAGGTTAGAGTTTAAATTGTATAGCACAACTATACAAAGGCCTAAAGATAAATTGAGGATTTATGTTCGCATAAGCAAAAAACCTCAAATTTCTATGTATATGTTATTTAATTGTAAAGAATGGTTTAGCTGGTGAACATATATTTTGTTGTTGAAGATGACCGTACTGCCCACAATGCTAGCTCCAAGCTCCTCGTCGTAATAGGTTTAGGTTTTCTAATGTGTCAAGTCATGATGTCAAATTAAATGTCCTCATGGTTATGGTTCTTTAAATATTATGGGGCATATTAAAGTTGATTAAAGCGACACAGTTTAGGATCCTACGGTTCCCTCTTTTTGGTACCACTATTTTCTTTCAGATTTACTTAGTCCAAATGAATTTACTAAAATCAACTCAATGAGTTCCATACTTTCATTTAGACTATGAGAAATCTTGTTAGCAACCGTAAGTTACCTCCTCCAAGAGATTCCCGATCATCTGATAGAGACGTCTTAATTTAGTTACAATTATTTTTTTGTGATGTTCCACACTTTCAATTTTGGAGCTCGATCGATCGGTCCGCCGTCATCATCCCCAAAGCTTCTAGCCCGAGAACCGTCCACCTTCAAACCCTAATATCTCTCTCGATTCTCGACCAAATCAAGTGCGGTTTGTTCCTATCGACTCGTCTCAATGAGAAAAACATATTCATACAGCTAATTAACCCTTAAATTGATTCTATAAGCATGAAGAATTAAAATAAGCTCGTTTTAGGGTTAGCGTTCAATACCTTTGCCCAAGAGGTGTGGCCTCGATTGAGTGCTTCCAAAAGCTTGCCTTAAACTCAAAGAGCTCCTAGATGAAGCCTCAAATAGTAGTGAAATGCCTAGATATGAAATTGATAAAGGCCGATTTAGGGGTTCGACCAAAGTCCACCCTAGGGTGGTCTGGTGATGGGGCTTTTGTAGGGGATCTTCCTCTCTCATTGTGGGGATGGTGTAGATGCAATTAATTTGAATTTGGTTGAGTATTTGGGGATGTCCTATTTTGGCCTAGGGATTGAGCTCCAAAATTGAGCTCGAGTAGTGGATTTGAGTGGCTAAGGATGGTGGGATTGAACTCAAGAGGTCTTAAGGAAGCTCTGGAAGCAATTTGACAGAGTCTCCCCAAGAAAATTCAAGCTCTCTTAGTTTGGCCGTGGAGGATGAGTTTAAATAGAGGGGGAAGGAGAGGCCACCAGGGGCAATTGGTGGGTGCTTTAGGCTGCTTATGTGGATGCCAATAATGTGCAAAAATCCAATTGGGATGAGATAGCTTGAATGGGTTTAATTTTGAGTTTTAGCCATGGGTGAGTACTTGAGCCTGGCTTTTTTGGCAGCCAAGGTAGCCAGCCGGCCAGGGAGAGGTCACCATCTAACTCAGGGAGGTCAGAGCTTGGGTTTGGTGAAGTCAATTGGGGTTGGCCATGTGTAAAGGTGTTGAATTAAAATAGGATGTGGGAAGATCTATTTTGGGTCAAATTGAGTCAAGTCATGGATTTGGGTTGGGTTTACCCACCAAGGTTGGCTTGGATGTTGAGGGAAATCAGATGGTTTAGCTTAATCATTGGTAAGGTCCCTATCCAAGTGATTTGGTTAAGTATGGGGTTTAGATGATTCATGAGAGGGGTTAAATAAATCTTAAGGATATTTGAAAGTAGCTTGGCCTCTAGCCACTAATATTATGGTGATGTGGCATGGCTCACCTATGGCTTGGGAGTGGCTTCATGGCTTGTCCTTAGCTTAACTAATTTTCATGAGAAGGGATTTTGGATTTATTTGGTATTTTTGGTGAAGTTTGGCATGATGCTTAATATAGAACAATTTTATCATGAAATTGAAGCTTAGGGGATGATTTTGATTAAATGAATGATAGGGGTAAAATTTGTTATGTGGGCTTTTGGATTTGGGCTTTTGGAATGACTTAAGGATTTGGGCTTTTAAAATTGAAATTGAACTTGGGCAAACATTTTGAGCTAATTGAATGTTGAATTTGGTGTAGGGGGATATCATGAAATATTTGGAAAAATTCAAGTGATTTTGAATTGAATTGGTGGTCTAATTTGATGGATTTAGGCATATGGTCAAACTTGGGGCTTTTTGATTTGGGTAAAATTGAGCTTGCAATTGGATCAAATTGGGCTTGAATTTTGTTTAGATTAGGATTGGGGATGCTGAATTTTTATTTGGAATTGAAATTGGGAAAGATTGGAGCCAATTTGGCCAAAATTGGGGTTAATTTGGGGGCATTTGGGCTTTTAAGGTAAATTGGGGTTTTTGGTTAAATTAGACTAATTTGGTCAAATTTGTTCAAATTGATGATACAAAAATTGAAACTTGAAATATTTGGGATGATTTTGGAATTTTTGGGAATTTTTGGATTTTTTTGGTCATGAGAGGCATTTTGGTAATTTTCGGAGTATTTTGGGAATTTAATGATTTTGGTGGATTTTGATGAATTTAGGTAGTGGTGAGTGGTTTGAGATGATTTTTGGGCAAATTTGGGTATTTTGGGTAATTTTGAGATTTTTGGCAAAAATCAAGATTGTAGGGGTATTTTGGTAATTTGGTGATTTTGCACTAGAATGGGCAAGTAAGTCATGAAGTCATGTCAAACCAATATGAACCATGTGAGAACTCATTTTGGATGCTCAATATGCTGGTTCTAACCCTCCTAGCCAAAGACTAGGGTTATAGGTTCATCCATATAAGCTTTCCAAAATGAGTCGGGAGACCAAATTTAAGGGGGCATAGAGCTTGGGGTAAGTGAAAAAGTGTAGTGTGTGCAAGTTAGCCCCACCAAAACTAGATCACCCAGAGTTAGTTCTAAGGCCCGACCATCCTATGTGGGACTCTCCTTGAGCTCCTCCATACTGACCCCACCTACTAAGTGCTAGAGATTATGACCAATATATTAAACTCCAAGTTGAGTAAAGAAGGGTTTAGAATTTCTAATGATGAGGTTTCCTTTTCTAGTTCTTTAAGAATAGTCAATAGGGAAGTCCTATGGCTAGACCCTAGGCTACTAAATAGGAAAACTAAACCTCAACGAAAAATGAGGTCATACCCACCTCCGCGTCACTGTTTACTCGGCATGCCCTTTATTCGGGTCACTATCGTCGTAACATGCCCACCTTCAAGTCACTGCCACCTCGGCATAACTTTTTGTTCGGGCCACTATCTCCAGGACATGCCCACCTCCAGTTCACTACCTCCTCGACATACCCTTTTGTTCGGGCCACTGTCGCCACAACATGCCCATCTATGATCAGTGCCTCCTGGTCATACCCATCTTTTAGGTCGTTGCCTTCATGACATGTCCGATTTTTCTGAGTCACTGCTTCCACGACATACTCACCTTCACCACTCTGGTGCACTTGTCATATGCATGTTGCATATCTTGAATGTTTCATGTGTGTTCGGTGAGTGCCGCTTGAGTAAGGTGTGAATCCTTTTCATATGTATCATTTTATGTGATGCAAACTCATTTGTAACCAATGTTTGCTAGTCGCATTGCACCCCAAGTCCTCGAGTAGGCGTAACTACTATTCATCGATCGTCTGTTTTACCGGTACATCCCATTCGTGTGTGTCATGTTGCAAGTAACATCTTTGCATCCATTTGCATGATGTGTGTTCTGCCCTTCTGAGCGCCAGTTGTGATTGCTTCATACTTCGGTTGAACAACTGCAATGTGGGCTTCTTGCATGCTTGTATACTTGATCATATGACTTGATGACTTGCCCTACTTATTAGAGGAGTGACACATTTGTTAATTGTGATACTCAAACGAGTGTTGCCCGTGAGGATGCCTCATCGAGAAGTGTGAGTTTTTGTATCACAAGCAACAAACATGTATGATTGTGTTAAGGATCTAAGAGCTCTAAGATGTGTTATATGTTTCATAGACCCGCATTGTAGGTTCACTATTTTAAATGTTTAAAAATTAATATTTATTTATTTATTTATTATCCACCCTACTTTTAAACTACATATTTTAGGTCATATGTGAGGTCACCTCTTTTAAAATGTCACCTCTACTTTTGTGACATACTTTAGATCACTTAGATCTTTAGGGCACGATCGGTATGGCTACCCCGTCGAAGTCATATGATAGCCGAAGACTTTACTTTATGCACTTAGATGCTAGGTTAGAACACTTTTTGTTAAATGGTGTGTTAGGCTAGAATCTAAATTACTAGGTAGTTCTTTTGATGACTGGCTATTGTTCTTTGTTGGATTTGTTTCTCTAGCCAGATTTTTTTTTATTTGTGCTTTTGGTGTGATTGCATGCTTGATATGCATGACCTACTCATGGTAGGGAGTAACTATTCTTTTGGCAAGCAGTGTTCAGATTGCTAAATTTACACACATCCTCCACTTACCATTAAACTTTTATATTATGACAATGCTTGACACCCATGCCGAATATTGGATCTCTCGGATGTAGCCAACCTCCAACACCTTTTGGACCTCCTCTCGGCTCGCTCGGCCAGAGTGACAAGTGATGTCCTCATCTTCTGTCCCATTGTTCAGCTCATTGGGTTGACGTTCAGGCGATGAAAACTGACGTCAAAGGGTATCATGAACATCTTAGTAGTAGACCAAGTAAAAATTTATCATTGGATCCAGAGGGTGTCGATCAGCGTCTCCTTATATCCTGCATCAAAAGCTTCACATGGTAGAAAAAATTTGCTAATGCCTCCTTTGGTCACAAAGATTCAACTGTGGTCTTGTTGGTCTAAATATCCCCTTCACAAAAGGTTATCGTGCTTGAGAGATTCCTTCTAGATGTTTTTGACCACCCAGACGTAATAGTTACGAGACTTATCGATATACCCACAAACAGTGATTTTATCCCCGTCACCTGAGAACTTCACAACCACATGGGAGTTAGAAGTGATGGCCTTGAAAAAATTAAGCAAGTGACGGTCGAAGATAGGATTGTGAGTTGCGATTCAACCACAATGAAGTATTTCATGTTGGTGAACTGCTTGTCTTTCTCACCCCAAGAGACTGAGAGAGCGATGGTTCAAAAAAAAACCATAGAGTGGGTCTGTTGTAGTTGTAACTCCTCCGTTGTCAAGGCCCATTTTGTCAAACAATGAATTCAATGGGATGTTCATTAAGCTATCAATGCCAATGAGAATGCCATCGATTTGATAGTTCTTGATTATATGGTGACAACAGTAGCATCCTTGTAGAGGTTACCATTAGGGGGCAAATCTTCGCTGGTGAAGGCTAAAGATTGATGTGAGTTGCATTTAAGCATAAGGGCAGCTGTGCATAGTTCTCCTAACCAAAGTCTCTTTAGACTATCTTGACATGATGAGTTTCTACCTCCTCTAAGGATGGCGAAAACCATGATAGTGATATGAATTTGGTGGGCTTGAACTGACTCTTTTGATATCTCCTCAATTATGGCCTTCTTCTATCGCTAAGTCATTGCTCTTGGTGCCAATAAATCCCATTATTTTTTTGTCCTTAATCAACTATTTGATCAAACCTCAGAGAGGTTAACGCTCCTCTATGTCATGCTCATGGGCCCAATAGTAAGCACAACACTTTTGGGGTCTCAAAAGAAAGCTCTGATCTTCATCGGCGATGCTCTCTTGCAAAGATCTTCATTTGAATGACCTACACTATGTCGGTCATTGAAACTCTCAACGAAGTCAGTTTGGGTAATTCATAGTTAGGCAACAGGCACTCCTCATACCGAGTAGACCTTTGGTCAGGATACCAAGTCTGACTCGCTCGGTGAAGTGTTCTGTCGGTTGCCCAATGTTCTCAAAGCAATCGAGCACCTTCATTTAGAGGATGGATGGAAGGACTTAAATCATTTCTTGATCTCCACAATTCACCTTGGGTGACCCACTTTTGCAGGTGAAAGGTAGAGGATTATATTATTGAGGAACTAGGGTTGAAGTTATACTCCTCAATTGATATGTGGTTGTTGGACAACTCCAACAAGTCGGCTAGTGTCTTCTACCACTTCAGGCCTAGCCTGTATCAGAATGGTCCTTCCTACATCTCTTGAGTTAGGGTGGCATGGGCGACCACAGGTTTGATCTCCATTTAGAAGGGTGTGGTGAATAAGTGAAGGCTTTCACTCTATCCCTAACAGATCTATAGGAGGACTTACGAGTTTTCATAGACTTCTCGGTGTTAGCAAGCTAGTACATAAATATCTGCTTGAACTCAATGAACCATGTGATTACTCCGGATGGCAATCCATTGAACCACTTAAGGGATGATTTCCTCAGAATGATAAATAAGAGATGTCATTTCATGCGTCGGTGATCCTTAAGAAACACACGGTCAGCTCAAATGAGGCTATATGATTGGTCAAATTGGTTTGTTACTTTTAGGAGTCCAGTATCGGGATCTTGAATTGATTTGAGGGCTCAACAACAGAGATTTGACGAGAGAATGCATTATCGAGCTATTGAGTGCTTCAGTACACTTGAACTAATGTCGATCGATTGATGTTGACCCAACACTATCGTAATACTGGAACTCACATTTTTTTTCTAAAACTGTGAGATCTCTTTTATGATTTGGCTCTAGACCTTCCTCTCAGAGGTGTTGACCTCTTCCCCAAATCAGCACGTCTCGGATGGCGTCCAACATTTGATCCTTCAGCTCCTAGATTTGTTGAGTCACGAATTCTCTTATGCTTCATGTTGTCAATGTCTCTATTATATGTTTCTTCTCCTTAAGATGCTCATCTTCTTATTTGAAGCATAATTGATGCTCATCACACCTTTTAGGATGTTGAATTATGCTTTGTCTAAGAATCACACACGAGGAATAAAGCAACATGAGAGAGAGAGAGAGGACAAAGAGAGACAGAGAGGAGTGAACTATAATAAACAATAATGTGTGTCTTTATTCACAAAATGATCTCTCTATAAAGGAGATTGTACAATGATGATATTATATTTTTTTCTCTTTGCTTTAAAGGGATTAGTACTAGGATGCTTTTGATATTTTACACGCTGAGCTTATCGTCTGGTTGCTCTCTAGCTTGGATGGCTAAGCTTAATTGGCTTCGATTCAATAAGATCAGTTCATTTGGCTGACCTTGTTCAACAGGATCAACCCGGTCAATTGAGCTTGATTGACATGAATCGATTGATTGATCTATTCTGGTTGTCGATCCTTAATAACTTGTGAGGGACCTCTGGGTGTCCCTAGAATAGTTGAAGAATCTGAGGAACTGGGTCTTCTCTTGGGATTAGTTTTTTCATAATGGTTGACTCGAATGCCTCTTTATCTCATTTTTGTCTGATGGTTCAAGTTTGGATCCTCAAGTTGTTTTTTTTTTCTTCGTGGCTAAATCAGTTTTGGCCTTACTGATTTGGTCTTCGTGGCCCCGCTCGGTCAATCAAGTGGGCCTCACGACTTCTTGACAATGGGCCAACCTTCACCATACTCTTTTCTTTTGGATCATTGAATCCCCTCAAAATTAGAGCCAGCACATTTTTGTTATGCATAATTAAATATTTTTTATTCTTGTATGAAAGGAAGAATTTTTGCTTCATCAACTTTGCTCAACAACCAAATTTTAACAAAAGATAAAATAGTTAACCAAATTATTCATAAATAATAGAAAAATATCATTGATTCACTTGAATTTGAATGCAACAATATTAAAAATTAATTAAAGACAGAATAAATATTATTAAACAGAAGAAGAAACAAGTATTCACGTATCTGGCCAAAAATTTATTCAAAGCGAAAATATTGATCAAAATTGAATCAATTTTTCACTCATCATTGCTAACAAATCATGATTGCCTCATATCAAACAAATATAGTAATTAATATAACCCAAAATCAAATCAAACGACTCCAAGTTAATCTTAATAAACAATCAAATTATGTGAAGTTAGCATTACCAACCCGTCCAAGAGCATTAGGGTCTGTTTGGGACAGCTGTTGATTATTTATAATCTGGTGATAAGCAAATTATTCTGATAATATGATAATCTGCAGATTATCAGAATAAGTTAGCTTGTTGTTTGGGGCAGCTTATTCAGAATAGCTTAATGGTAGTTATTATTATATAAATGGCATTCCTAACCCTGTTTCGTAAAACTCTTTGCAACGGAACAAAAATGAGAACAAAAACATATAGTATAGAAGCATATAGTGCAAAAGCATGAAATTATCACAGATCCGTTCCAAAAGATGACATACAGTTCTCACACTCTCGTGAGTATAAAAAAAAAAGGAAAAATACAAGTACAACTATAATGAGAAATTGTAAAATATTCAATTTCATACTTTAACAACATTTGTCCTCAGCAGCACTATCAACCTGGGAAAACATCGGATTCTCATCATTGTTGACAGTGTAACATGTTGGACTGTCGGCCCATTGGAAGAAACTGCAACAAACTGAAACACCCTTGTAACAACCATAAAATTGTCTTTCACTGCTATGAGACAAACGTGACTTGAATAAAGGAGCTAGTAGCCCACAGTAACACAACAACTCTGTTTGTCGCTGAAATCCTAGAAGCCATGTTGGTATACCTGCCAAAAAAAACAAAAAAAACAAAAAAAACCTAAATGTCAGATCTTGAAAAAAAACAAAAAAATTTAAAAAAATACAAATTAAAATGAACCTATAATGTACAAAAAAAAGACTTGGTGGATTAGCTGTCATTAATAACATCTAATATAGACTCCCTCAAAGTAGTCATGTCAGTCACACCCCCAGCGTCATAAACTTCAAATTCATTACAGTCACTCATCCTCATGAACTGAAGGCCCAACCAAAAATTATGATGGTTCTTCATAGTTATTCAACTCATCGTTATCAGCCATATTAAAGTTCTTATCTAAACGTGAAGGATGTCGTCGGATGAAGTTATGAAGTGTCATTATTGCCACCACAATATGCACCTACTTTGGAAATAGATATGACGACATATCACATAGGATGACACATTTCTTCTTCCAAACCCCAAACATGCTTTCAATTACCCTACGTAAAGAGGAGTGACGTTTGTTAAACATTTCTTTCCTACCACGAATGGTGTCACTTGCTCGCTCAAAATCAATAATATAGTATTGTTGACCTCACTTTTGGTTGAGGTCTAGAAACTTCTTCAGTAGCCTAGGTCTAGCCATAGGATTTTCCTATTGACTAGTCTTAGAAAAATAGAAAAGGTACCCTCACCATTAGAAATTCAAAACTCTTCTTTTTACTCAACTTGAAATTCCACATATTGACCTTAACCTCTAGCATTTAGTAGGTAAGATCATTATGAGAGAATTCAAGAAGAGTCCCTATAGGATTACTTGGCTTTAGGATTGACCCTGGGTGTTGACTTGGAACTAGGGTACACCATATCTTCACAATACATTAATACATGGTTCATTTAGAATGGATATCTATC
>JXCR01078782.1:207695-238616 GCA_002079205.1 Phalaenopsis hybrid cultivar
TCAGCACCCAAACGATAGGACAGAGTTGGGGATTTTAGTCTGTCACTCTAAAATCTCCAATTCTACGCCCGATAGTATTATTTCCCTATTTATTTGCACCCAACTTCTAAGGGCTTTGACCTCCCTGAATCTTGGATGTAATCTTCACTTTAGTTGTAAAACTCAACATATTTGAACAATTCAATTGGCCAGATTGAAAGTAAATTAAGATCGAAGTGAAAACATCATCACAATTTATTAAACATTTTTATGGCTTCACCAATTTAAATCACCATTTTACCAATCTCGAGACAAGGAGAAAGACAGAGAAAACTACTCAGAACTCATGGGGAAAGCACAACACAACCTGGAATTCATATATAAAATCAAAGTCATACAAACTATAACAAGTAAATAACTTATCTCTAAATTTCTCCCCAAGAACACTCCTCGAAGTTCCTCTGAATATCTTCTTTTCTTTATAGCACACAGAATTCCTCTTCGAAGTAGCAAGGAGAAAGAAATCTCTCACTTTCCCTCCACTATTACAATTTCTTGAAGCATTCCTCATAATTACACGCTCTAGCAAGCTCTCTACACACAAATGGAACTTATCTAACCTCCAGGACTCCAAAAGTCTCCTCCCCTCTTCATTTTCGGCCAAAATGTTCTCTTTAAAGATGTGGATGAGTTTTCCCAANAATACTAAATAAAAGACAAAAATACTAAAATGAAAATAAACATCACATCACATTACAATCCACAAAGTACACTAAATGGAAGTCCAATTACATACTCATTCATTTTTCTCATAAGAAGATTACATAACATAAAAATAAACAAAAATACAAACATAAGTACATCAATCTCATTCTAAATATCGAAATCCAAAACTATTTNATACATCAATCTCATTTTAAATATCAAAATCCCAAACTATTTCATGTTGCCTTGATCAGTAGGTGGATTGGGTTGATACTGAGTATATCGGGGGCATTCAGGAAATGTAACATCAGGCTCTCTTTGTAGTGTCGGGTCTGAGCATCATAACAGGCTATTTCAAAATCAGAATGTCTTTGTAGGTACTCACTATCATAATCATGTCGGCGTGCTAAACCTCCAATCCTCTCATTTATCAAATCTATGCTCTTTCGTTGCAAGGTCAACTCATTCATCAAATCTGCTAAGGTAGGGGGCTAGAAGGATGAGGAGGGTCATAACTTGTAGAGGGAACGTCTCTACTAGTAGAAGGTTCCTGACTCCTACTTCCAGTTCTCCATTTCTCATGGGATACATAAGTTTTCAAATTTGACTTACTGATGGATTCTATAGGGTGAAACATTGTTCCTCTTCAGCTTCCACGAAAGTTGACAAAGTGCATAAATAAGTCCAGGATGTCCTAGACCTCCACTAGTCTCACTCCTTGCCGTAGTCAATATATTCTTGAAAATAATCTTCCCCACATTTATAATTTTGTTATTCTGAATACAAAAATTCAGAATAGCTCTATCTCTAGTTACCTCACAATGGTGGTAAATCAGTAACAGAGTAGAGGAAATGAAATAGTGTCACGCCTTGGAGGTGGCATTTAACATGGACGCAGAAAAGTTTACCCGTTCTCGCTGCTTTATCTTCCACGTTCTTGTCTCATTAGTGAGAAAGTTAATCACATCATTGAGGGGTTCTTCCATAGTACTAAATGATTCATAGTGGAAGATGTAAAAATCTGGGACTTCATAAAAAATGTTAATGCGGGCGGCAGTAAATTCCACAAGAAGTGTACGCACTTGCGCGATTCCATCTTCAGCATAAATCACATTGGCGTAGAACTCTTTCACCACATTTGCATCGACTTTATTGGTGGTGTAACAAAAGTTTTCCTACCTCCATTCGGCAATAACCTGTTCAATTTCTCCTCCCAGATTGTCAAAAACTCGATCTTGAATACATTTTTTTCCTTGAAGTATCAAAGTGAATCGAGTTTGAGCCATCACATTGNTCAATATCATTAAAAACATTATAAAAGAGGTACGAAAATCTCAACATATTTTCCTTTGGTCAAAATCCCCCAAACTTAACTATTACTTGCCCTCATATAATCAATATATTTTCCTTTGGTCAAAATCCCCCAAACTTAACTATTACTTGTCCTCAAGTAATTTTAGTTCTACATAAAAGTTATGATCTATTGTAATAAAGTTTTAATTCAAAAATACTATAAGTTTGATTTAAGATATATAAAAGTTATGATCTATTGTAGTAAAGTTTTAATTCAGAAATACTATAAGTTTGATTCATAAAAATTATGATCTATTGTAGTAAAGTTTTAATTCAAAAATACTATAAGTTTGATTTAAATTCTTTGGTCAAAATCCCCCAAACATAACTATTACTTGTCCTCAAGTAATTTTAGTACTACATATTTGGTCAAAATCCCCAAAACTTAACTATTACTTGTCCTCAAGTAATTTTAGTACTATATAAAACTTTGGTTAAAATCCCCCAAACTTAACTATTACTTGTCTCAAGTAATTTTAGTACTACATAAAAGTTGTCAGAATCCCCCAAACTTAACTATTACTTGTCCTCAAGTAATTTTAGTACTACATAAAAGTTATGAAACTGCAGTAATATTTTAATTCAGAAATACTATGAGTTTGATTTAGATAAATATCATAGTAAGATTTTTCAGTAAAAATTCAAGTAATTGAATTAACTCTGTAGCCATCAGATTATCTAGTCATCAAGTTCTAAGAGTTCTAGTTTTCTATTTATTTCAAGAATGACTATAGATTGCAATATTAAGTCACTTAGAATATCCAAAAGAAAAGAATTTCATGAGAACTCTATTAATAAAAAGATCTATTCCATAAATATAAGTTCATGAATGTATTTAAGTTTTCCCTTTAGGTAGGTCCATTGAAGCCAATTTTTGATTAGGCATATCCTCAAGCTTCTCCTCACTTTCATTTTTCTTTCTTTTTTTTCTTTTTCATTTGAATTGTTTTCAATCCTATATTTTTTTTTCTTTTCATTTCAGGGGTTGTTTTCAATCCTTTATTTTTCCTTTTTCAAGTGAGGATTACTATATCTGGATAGTCTTTAATGATTTTGAACTTCACCTTTCTTTCCCTAAATTTGAAACTCAAAGCATTCCTTTACCTTATAAACATTTCATAGTTTTTATTTTCAAGTGAGGATTACTATATCTGGATAGCCTTTAATGATTTTGAACTTCACTTTTCTTTTCCTAAATTTGAAACTCAAAACATTTCATTATCTTATAAATATTTCATAGCTTTTACATCATTGAGCCTCAATCTTTTCTTCTCAAATGAACTAAATTTGAAACTCAAAGCATTCCTTTACCTTATAAATATTCATAGTTTTTACATCATTGAGATTGAAACTCAAAGCATTCCTTTACCTTATAAATATTTCATAGCTTTCACATCATTGAATCCCAAGATTACTATATCTGGATAGCCTTTAATGATTTTGAACATCACCTTTCTTTCCCTAAATTTGAAATATATCTGGATAGCCTTAATAATTTTGAACTTCACTTTTCTTTCCCTAAATTTGAAACTCAACACTCCTTTACCTTATAGATATTTCATAGTTTTTACATCATTGAGCCCCAATCTTTTCTTCTAATTTTTTATCTTATAAATATTTCATAGTTTTCACATCATTGAATCCCAATCTTTTCTTCTCAAATGAATTTCTAGATTCTTAACACTTCAAAATATAGTTTCATTTACTTTAAATAGTTAACTATAATCTTATTCTCTTATACTAANCAACATAGAGCTAGGGAGGTTTCCAAAATTTTATTTTTCCAGCTCTGTATACATAAATGCTCTGACATGCATTTTGAGTTGCAGGTGGTGGAACGAGAACTCGCCAGGTACACTTTTACAGTTTACAGCATTTTATAGTCTTTCTTGTACTTTTCTACTGATCTTTTATTTATGCTTGTATTTACATACCTGCATGAGAAAAAAATAAATCACCCCCACAACACTAGGTACACTTTTACAGTTTACAACGTTTTATAGTCTTTCTTGTACTTTCCTACTGCACTTTTTTATACTTGTATGAGAAAAAAAAAATAAATCACCCACACAACATTTCAAAAATATAAGACAACTCNTACAAACATAAGTACATCAATTTTATTCTAAATATCAAAATCCCAAACTATTTCATCGTTGCCTTGATCAGCAGGTGGATCAGGTTGATACTGAGTATATCGGGGGCATTCAGGAAATGTAACAGTAGGCTCTCTTCTGTAGTGTCGGGCCTGAGCATCATAATAGGGTATTTCAAAATCAGAATGCCTCTGCAGGTACTCACTATCATAATCATGTCGGCGTTCTAAACCTCAAATCCTCTCATTTATTAAATATATGCTCTTCCGCTGCAAGGTCTCATTCATCAAATTTGCTAAGGTAGGGGAGCTAGAAGGAGGAGGAGGGTCATAACTTGTAGAGGGAACGTCTCTACTAGTAGAAGGTTCCTGACTCCTACTTCCAGTTCTCCATTTCTCATGGGATACATAACTTTTCAAATTTGATTTACTAATGGGTTTCATGGGGTGAACCCACTCTTCCTCTCCACCTTCCACTCCAAAAAGTTGGCAAAGTACATAAATAAGTCCAGGATGTCCTAGACCTCCACTAGTCTCACTCCTTGCCGTAGTCAATATATTCTTGAAAATAAGCTTCCCCAAATTTATAATTTTGTTATTCTGAATACAGAAATTCAGAATAGCTCTATCTTTAGCTACCTCACTATGGTGGTAAGTCGGTAACAGAGTAGAGGAAATGAAATAGTGCCACGCCTTAGAGGTGGNTTCAAGTAATTGAATTAACTCTTTATCCATCAGATTATCTAGTCATCAAGTTTTAAGAGTTCTAGCTTTCTATTTATTTCAAGAATGACTATAGATTGCAATATTAAGTCACTTAGAATATCCAAAAGAAAAGAACTTCATAAAAACTCTCATTATTAAAAAGATCTATTCCATAAATATAAGTTCAAGAATGTATTTAAGTTTTCTCTTTAGGAAAAAAGATCTATTCTATAAATATAAGTTCAAGAATGTATTTTAGTTTTCCCTTTAGGTAGGTCTAGTGAAGCCAATTTTTGATTAGGCATATCCTCAAGCTTCTCCATACTTTCATTTTTTTTTCATTTGGATTGTTTTCAATCCTACATATTTTTCTTTTCTTTTCAGGGATTGTTTTCAATCCTTTCTTTTTCCTTTTTCAAGTGAGGATTATTATATCTGGATAGCCTTTAATCATTTTGAACTTCACTTTTCTTTCCCTAAATTTGAAACTCAAAGCATTTCTTACCTTATAAGTATTTTATAGCTTTTACATCATTGAGCCCTAATCTTTTCTTCTCAATTGAATTTCCATTTTCTTAATACTTTAAAATATAGTTTGTTTTACCTTAAATAGTTAACTATAATCTTACTCTCTTATACTAGATATCTTAAGTTACAAAATTAATTTTCATTATAAAAACATTTCTTTACATCTACCATAATATTTAAATAGTTAAAAAAATATAGTTACCTGAATTAAATTCACTACATAAAATCATATAAATAATTTTTGAAAATATTGAAATAGAGGACATCTAATAGTTAATCTTTTTCTTCCCTCCCTCAAACTTAAATTTTTGAATATGAAATAAAGGTGGAAAGAAAATACAATAAAAATAAATCATACCTCAGTATTGTAGGCATCTTTATTATTCTAAAATTTCTGCAGGCCTTCTCCAATTTTTACTTCACCTGGTCTGAAATATTAGGAGCTTTCTACACANCAATTCCACAGGAAGTCTACGCACTTGCACGATTCCATCTTCAGCATAAATCACATTGGCGTAGAACTCGTTCAACACATTTGCATCGGCTTAATTGACGGTTTAACAAAAGTTTTCCCACCTCCGCTCGATAATAACCTGTTCAATTTCTCCTCCCGGACTCTCGAAAACTCGATTTTAAGTACATTTTTTTCCTTGAAGTATAAAAGTAAATCGAGTTTGAGCCATCATATTGACGAAGCGTGAATCGTCGAACTCAACTCTTCTCTTTTGATGCGGTTCCAAAAATTACTTCTAATATGTAAATAATGGCTTCCAATAGTAATTAAATGAGTTCAACATTAAGATCCTTGAATTTCTTCCAAGATTTTCTTCACATTTTCAAATTTTTGGGTTTCCTCAATGTGGAAGAAATACATAGGTAAAAATCAAATGTATTTAGCTTAGAGTGAAGCTCATACCTAAAGAAGATCAAATCCGGTATCAAAAAGTCTTGAATTCGTCTCGCAATCCAAGATCTATCAAGCCCTAATTTGAAAATGGAGTTTTTAGGAATAAGGAGATGATGAATAGTGGCGGTTGACTGGTCAAAATCGCGGTTAAAGAGGTATTTTTGCGATCCCGCCGACGACAGGGTCGATTGCACCGTTGGCGCGCTCTATTATATTTTTAACACATGTCTCGGGAAATTCCCGTCGTCGGCGGGGTCAAGGGCACCGTCGCGGGCTCTATTGATTTTGTCCAAATTCCGTATTTTGCGATTTTGATCAATTTTAAGCCTAAACGACATCCGTTTAATATTTATAAACATAATTTTAAATAGTTAAATGATGTACTTAACACATACAGACTTTCATAAAACAAAACATCACATTTATATATAAATTCTAAGAGATACAATAAACGTTACATAACACGCCTAAATTAGCTATTTTCTCAACATCAATACATTAATTCAGCGTCGCAATCCTAGCCACAACACTCAAAACGGTGAAAATAAAACATCCTATGCTTAGTCTCAACTATACAGAGATCTTTAAGCATAATTCTAAAGCAAAGCAAATATAAAGTTCAAACTAAACACACATAAACATAAATGTAGCATAGTAAATCTACTACTCACCAGATTCTGTGCTCGTTTCTCCTCTGAGATCACCCATTGATTGCACATGGACGAAGAGGTTGTAGAAGGGTCATAAAGGAAATTCTTCAGTTAAATCTTCCTCAATTAATTTCATCCTCCTCATCAGTCGTATCAAGCTATCTTCTAAATGTCCCGAATGATCGAAATGTTCTTTAATCCTCCAATTTAAATGATCAAAGAAATCAGAGATATTATTTAATTGCATTCATCACATTTTGTACCTCCTATTCTAATTTCTTGATTCGGCGCAGAATCACCAAAGACTTATCAGGGACTAAGGGTTGTACTGGCAGAGAATTCTGAGAAGTTTGATCAACTATCATAGCCATGTCATTTTCATCTTCAAATGATGACAGATAATTCTGAGAAGATTGATCAACTATCATAGCCATGTCATTTTCATCTTCAAATGATGGGAGAATAGTTGGATCCAAAGGTTTCCAAGGTAGCAGTACCTTTTCCCAGTTTTCATATGATATTTGGGACTGGCTGCAAATTGAGAAAATTGTTGAAGGGTGTCCAAGCCTATAAGTTGATCCATGAACGATCAGGCTTAAGATTGACTTCACAATTGTAGATCCAATATCAATCGGCAGTCCCCTTTGGATGCAGTAATTCAGAATGGAACTTTCTTTAGAAACTTTACCAACCTTCATTGTCGGTAACAGTTTCGCAGAAATGAAGAAGTTCAAGTGTTTAGAGACGAGATTCAAAAGTGTTGAAGAAAAACTAACTCACCCGTACTCTCGCATTTCCCAATCATCAGTTTCGCCCGTCATATACTGGTAAATTTCATTCATCTGGTCTCTCGTTGGGACAAAATTGGAATAGTGGCAGACAAGAACATTCTCTATCATATATAACTCATTGATTCTTGAAGGAGTGAAAGTAATCCATCTCCCTCTTTATCATATATAACTCATTGATCCGTGCAGGAGTGAAAGTAATCCATCTTCCTCGCACATAAAACTTCTTGGTTGATTCCAGGTAAATTTGTATAAAATTCTTTTACCACAGAACCACCTGGCGGCAGAAGTGTAGCACAACACTTCCCATCTTCGCCACACTATCATTTCTTTAATATCCGTTGTGGGATTATTCAATCCACGATTCACGAATCCTTGTTCCTTGATTAATCTTTTCTTCATCAGNTAGTATTGTAGCACAACACTTCCCATCTTCGCAACACTATCATTTCTTCAATATCCATTGTGGGATTATTCAATCCACGATTCACGAATCCTTGTTCCTTTATTAATGTTTTCTTCATCAGCAACTTGTTGAAGATTTGCTGCGCTTCCGCACTAATAAACTTTCGTCGATTGAAAACTCGCATTCTGGGATTATCAGGGGAATTTGATGTCATAGGAATGAAATTGACAGAGTTTTTTCTTTGTTTTTGGGGAGAAAATATGAACTAAAGTTCAATTTTTTTAGTTTAAAAAGACTATTCCCGCCCAAAAATCGTCAAAAATCGCTCATCAGACACAAGAAACCACCTCTTACCGGTCTTGCTGTCGGCGGCGTCGAGGGCGCCGTCGGCGCCCAAGGNAAATGAACTAGAGTTTGAATTTTTGAGTTTAAAAAGACTACTCCCGCCCAAAAACTGTCAAAAACCGCTCATCGGACACAATAAACTGCCTCTTATCGGTCTCGCCGTCGGTGGCGTCGAGGGCGCCTTCGGCGCGCTTCTGTATTAATTTTTGCCTGGACTCTCAGGAAAAACCCGTCGTCGGCGCCCAAGGCAAAACTTTCACAGTTTCTCTCTGGTCCGAATGCGTTGCAATTTTTCTTTATAGATCCAATTTTTAAGATATTTGAAGAGTAAATAAGAGTAGTAGAGCTTAATACTACTATAAACTAGCAATAAATTCAAATAAAAACTATCATAATCACAGTAAAGATAAATATAAATATGGGTTGCCTCCCATAAAGCTCTTAGTTTAACGTCGTCAGCCCGACCTATTCAGGGTTCATTCAGGTTGACTGATCATTAAAACCTCTTTAAANGATAAATTCACATAAAAACTACCATACTCGCAATAAAGATAAATATAAATATGGGTTGCCTCCCATAAAGCGCTTGGTTTAACGTCGTCAGCCCGACCTATTCAGGTGTGATAAATATGGGTTTCCTCCCATAAAGTGCTTGGTTTAACGTCGTCAGCCCGACCTATTCAGGTGTTAAATTGACCGATCATTAAAACCTCTTTAAAATTTGGTCTTTTACCCTCATAATATGGTTTTAATATATGTCTATCATTAAAACCTCTTTAAAATTTGGTCTTTTACCCTCATAATATGGTTTTAATCTATGTCAATCATTAAAACCTCTTTAAAATTTGGTTTGTTACCCTCATAATATGGTTTTAATCTATGTCCCAGTTGACTGATTATTAAAACCTCTTTAAAATTTGGTCTTTTACCCTCAAAATACGGCTTTAATCTGTGTCCATTCATTTAAATCTTTTCGTTTTCTGATCTTCAATTTCAATAGCTCTGTAAGTATAAACTTGAGTCACAGTAAATGACCCTAACCAATGAGACTTCAATTTCCTAGATTTCAACAGCTCCGTAAGTATAAACTTGAGTCATAGTAAAGGGTCCTAACTAACGAGACTTCAATTTTCTGATTTCAACATTCCGTAAGTATAAAATGAGTCACAATAAATGGCCCTAACCAACGAGACTTCAATTTCCCAGGGAATAACATCAACCTTGTATTGTAAAGCAAAACTTCTTGTCCTGGTTCAAAGTTCTTTTCGTTAATCTTTTGATCATGCCATAACTTTAATTTTTTCTTATAAATTCTATCATTATCATAAGATTCATTTCTTAATTCTTCCAATTCATTTAATTGTAACAATCTCTTCTTACCAGCATCTTTCAAATTATAATTGAATTCTTTAATCGCCCAATATGCTTTATGCTCCAATTCTACTGGTAAGTGACAAGTGTTTCCAAAAATCAGTCTGTAAGACATCATTCCAATAGGAGTTTTATAAGCAGTCCTGTAAGCCCATAATGCTGTATCCAATCTAGTGAACCAATCTATTCTACTAGGGTTTACAGTCTTTTCAAGTATTTGTTTAATCTCTCTATTAGAAACTTCAGCTAATCCACTGGTTTGAGGGTGATAAGCAGTAGAGATTCTATGAATAATATTAAATTTTTCTGCCAATCTCTGAATATATTTATTGCTAAAATGGGATCCTCCATCAGTAATAATCATCCTAGGCATTCCGTATCTAGTGAAAATATTTTTCATTAAAAATCTTGAAACACTTTTAGCATTACAACGAGGTAAAGCTTGTGCTTCAATCCACTTAGAAACGTAGTCTACTGCAATTAATATATATAAGTTCCCAGATGAAAAAATAAATGGTCCCATAAAATCTAATCCTCCCAGACTCTCAAAAACTCGATCTTGTATATATTTCTTCCCTTCAAATACCAAAGTAAATCTCGATTGAGCCTTCGCATTGACGAAGCGAGACTTATCAAACTCATGTTGCATCTTTTATCATGGAGCCATTTCAATCTAATCAAAATTATAGAAAAAATTCCAAAATATACTTCAAATACTCAAATAATGGCTTCCAAGAGTGACTCTAAGAGTTCAAAACTAAATTCCATTAATTTCTTTCCAATATTTTCTCCACATTCTCAAATTTTTTGGATCTTCATAATGTGGAAGAATTCACTGTGAAAATCAAATATTTTTAGTTTGGAGTGAAGCTTTAACCAAGAGATGATCAAATTCGATGTCTAAATGCTTTGAAATCACCCCCAAATCCAAGATCTTTAAGCCCTAGATCAAAACTTACATTTTTAAGAGGAAGGGGATGATGAATAGTGGCGGTTGACTGGTCAAAATCGCGGTTATAGGTGTTTTTTTGGGCTCTCGCCGTCAGCGGGGTCTTCGGCTCCATCAACAAGCTCTATTGAATTAATATCCTAAGTCTCGGTAAAAGTCCGTCGTCGTTGGCGTGCTCTATTGAATTGGTTCAATTTTTAGCTTTTTGCAATTTCGATCAATTTCAAGCCTCAACGACATCCGTTCAATCATTATAGACACAAATTTTAAGGATTAAATGATGTACTAAAATAAATAAACATTCACAACAAAAAACATCACAATTATATATAAATTTCAAGGGTTACAATACACGTTACACGACACACCTAAGTTTGGTATTTTCTCAACCTTAATACATCAATTGAGCGTCGCAATCCAAGCCACAACACTCAAAACGCTAAAAACAAACATCCTATACTCAATCTCAACTATACTGGGATCTAAAAGCAAAATTTGAAAGCAAAGCAAACTTAAAGTTCAAACCAAATTACACACATAGGCATACAGGTAGCATGGTAAATCTACTACTCTTCTGATTCAGTGCTTATTTCTCCTCTGAGATCACCCATTGATTGAACATGAACGAAGAGGTTATAGAAGGGTCGGTATGAAAATTCTTCAGTAGAGTCCTCTTCTATCAATCTCATCTTTCTCATTAATCATATCAAACTTCCTTCGATATGTCCAGAGGGATCAAAATGTTCTTTCATCCTCCAGTCTAGATGATCTAAAAAATCAGAGATATTGTTAATTGCATTCATAATATTTTGTACCTCTTTCTCCAATTTCTTGATTCTGCGCAGGATCACCAGTGTATTGTACGGAACTAAAGGCTGAATAGGAAGTGAATTCTGAGACGATTAATCCGCCATAGTAGTCATATCATTTTCATCTTCATTGGCTGGGAATCTCTCAGTTGGGTCTAAAGGCTTCCGTGGTAGAAGTACGTTTTCCCAATTCTCATAAGATAACATTTTGTACTCATTTTCTCTCATTTCCCAGTTCTCAGTTTCGTTCATCAAATATTGGTAGATCTCGTTCATCATGTTTCTTGTCGAGATGAAGTTGGAATAATGGCAATCAGAAACATTCTCGATCATATATAACTCATTAATCCATGTAGTCGTACAAGTTATCAATCTACCTCACACATAGACAACACTCTGCTTGATTCCATGCAAATTAACATAAAACACCTTCACCACAGAAACAACTACGGCGGCTGTAGTGTAGCACAACACTTCCCATCTTTGTCGCACAATCATCTCTTCAATTGCTGTCAAAGGATTCAATCTTCGATTCATGAATCCTCTTTCCTTGATTAATCTCTTATTTATCGGCACTTTGTTGAAGATTCACTATGCCTCGGAACTAATGAACTTTTTTCCAGTTGAACACTCACAATCTATGGTTTTCAGGGGAATTGGACAACATAGGGATGAATTTGGTGGAGTTTCAATTTGTTTTTGGGGAAATACAAACTTAAGAACTGAATTTGGAAGTTTATAGGGAGTAACTTTCGCCTAAAACTGCCAAAAACCATCATTTTAAACTCTGAAAACCGTCATCCTGCCATTGTCGACGTCGGCAGCGTCAATGGAACCTTTGATGAGCCTATAGAATTTAATTACCTGAACTCTTAGGAAAAACCCACCATCGGCGGCGTCGGTGGCGCCGTCGACACCCAAGGCAAAAATTGCATAGTTTCGCTCTGGTCCGAATGCGTTCCAATTTTTTCTATGGATTCAATTTTTATGATGATTCAAGGTTAAATATGAGTAGTAGAGTTCAATACTACCACAAACTAAGAATAATTTCAAATGAGACTACTATAATGACAATAAAAATAAAGATAACTATGGGTTGCCTCCCATAAAGCGATTGCTTTAATGTCGACAGCCCGACCTATTCAGATATTATTTAGGTTAACTGATCATTAAAACCTCTTTAAAATTTGGTTTTTTACCCTTAAAATATAGCTTTAATCTATGTCCATTTACTTTAAATCTATTCCCAGTCTTTTGATCTTCAATTTCAACATTCCGTAAGTATATACTTAAGTCACAGTAAAGGGCCTAACCAACGAGACTTCAATTTCCTAGGGAATTACTTCAGCCTTTTATTGTAAAACAAAACTTCTTTTCCTAGTTCAAAGTTCTTCTGGTTAATCTTTTGATCATGCCATAACTTTAGCTTCTCCTTATAAATTATGTTGTTATCATAAGATTCATTTCTTCTTACCAGCATCTTTCAAATTATAATTGAATTCTTTAATTTCCCAATATGCTTTATGCTCAAATTCTACAGGTAAGTGACAAGTTTTTCCAAAAATCAGCCTGTACGGAGACATTCCAATAGGAGTTTTATAAGCAATCCTGTAAGCCCATAATGTGGTATCCAGTCTAGTGGACCATTCTACTCTACTAGGGTTTACAGTCTTCTCAAGTATTTATTTAATCTCTCTATTAGAAACTTCAGCTAACCCACTAGTTTGAGGGTGATAGAAGTAGAGATTTTATGAATAATATTAAACTTTTCTGCGAATCTATGAATGTATTTATTCCTAAAATGGGATCCTCCGTAAGTGATCATCATTTTTGGCATTCCGTATATAGTGAAAATATTTTTCATTAAAAATCTTGAAACATTTTTAGCGTCACAACAAGGTAAATCTTGTGCTTCAATCCACTTTGAAACCTTGTCTACTGCAATTAATATGTATAAGTTCCCAGATAAAGGAATAAATGTTCCCGTGAAATCTAATCCCCAAACATCAAAGATCTCAACTTCTAACATGAAGTTTAGAGGCATTTCATTTCTTCTAGATATATTGCCTACTCGTTGGCATCGATCACAAGTTTTTATTATCTCATTCCATTTCTTCTAGATATATTGCCTACTCGTTGACATCGATCACAAGTTTTTATGTATCTATAAGCATCTCTAAAGAGAGTAGGCCAATAGAATCCAGCTTGTAAAATTTTATAAGCAGTTTTATCACATCTCTAAAGATAGTAGGCCAATAAAATCTAGCTTGTAAAATTTTATAAGCAGTTTTACAATCATCCTCCAAATTTAGAATCATGACATTTCTGAATGATTAGCTCAGTTTCTTCATAAGGTACACAATTTTTCAAATTCAAAATTATGACATTTTTGAATGGTTAGTTCAGTTTCTTCATAAGATACACATCTTCTCATAATAAGATCCTTACATTGTTTATATAAATTAGGTTCATCCCAAAAATATGCTTTCGCCTCATGAATGAACTTTCTTTGCTGTTGTAATGTCAGCATAGGTGGCAAAATATCACTTACAATATAATTAACAATATCACCATACCATGGTTTTTTCCACTCATTAATATTATAAAGTTGTTCATCAGGGAAACTATCTGTAATTTCATTATTGGTGTCAGATAATTCATGATTTTCTAATCTTGACAAATGAACAACAATTTGATTTTTCAGTTCTGTTTCTATCAATAACCACAAAATCAAATTCTTGCATCAAAAGTATTCATCTAGTCTACCTTGGTTTGACATCCTTCTTTTGCATCAGATATTTAATATCAGAGTGATCACTGTGCACAACACCTTTAGTCCTAATTAGTTAAGATCTAAATTTGTCTAAAGCATACACAATAGCCAGTAACTCTTTTTCCATAACAGTATAATTAATTTGAGCATTATTAAGAGTTTTACTAGCGTAGTATATAACTTTAAAAATCTTTTCATCACTTTGTCCAAGAACAACATCAATAGCATAATCACGAGCATCGCACATCAGTTCAAAGAAAATTCCTAGAGTGATCACATCAACAGTGGAATTGAGTTTAGAGTTGAAATTGGCGTAAATTGAGACCAAATTGATAAACATTTGGAGTGATTTGGGGAAAAATGAGCCTTTAAAGGGCAATTTGGGTGTTTTGATCAAAGATAGTCAAATTAGCCAAATTGGGTCATGTGATAGTTGAAAAAAATGAAATTGAGAATATTTGGGAGGTTTTGGGAATTTTTGGGAATTTTTGGAATTTTTGGAATCTTGGGCAAAGGAGGGGGCATTTTGGTAATTTGGCCAATTTTGGTAATTTGGCCAATTTTGGTGATTTTGGGTAGTTTAGGTGTTTTCAAGGTGTTTGAAATGATTTTTGAACCAACTTATGTATTTTGGGTAAATTTGGGAATTTTGGCTAAATTTGGGGACCTAAGGGTATCTAGGTAATTTGGGGGAATTTATAGGCAAAATGATAGGTTGGGTATCTTGGTAGAGTTGGAGTGCCAACCACCATAAATAAGCCATGGACCAATGGAAACCCCATCTTGGTTTCTCTATGTAGTGATCTTAGCCAAACCCTAGCCTATGGCTATTGGGTTTAGGAGACCCTCTACATGAGTCTCTCAAAAGTATCAAGGGACCAAAGTGAAGAAATTCTAGGTTTAGGGTAGTGAGTGATTGTGAGTGAAGTGAGTGCCTTAAGCCCTAGACCAACACCTAGGGTCAACCCTAAGGTCCAACAGTCCTAAGGGTGACTCATCCTGAGTTCCCCTATAGTGACCCCACCAATTAAGTGCTAGAGGTTATGACTAATATGTGGAACTTCAAGTTAAGTAGAGAAGAGTTTGGAATTTCTAATGGCGAGGGTTCCTTGTTTAGTTTTCTAAGAATAGTCAATATGAAAGTCCTAGGGTTAGACCTTAGGCTACTAAAGAGGAAAAACTAAACCTTAAACAAAAGTGAGGTCAACAGGGAAATAAAATAATTCGTGTTGAGAATGCTCCATTTCTTTCTAAATAGCAAGAATACTTTTCAAGTACAAAATTGGGGGCCAAACAATGCCAAAATAACACCAAAAATTTTCTCACACCTCTCTAGCAAAGGGGCAAGCAAAACAAAGATGAGAATAAGATTTATCCTCCTTCCTAAAAATATAACAATAGGAGTCAAGCCTCAAACCTTTCATTTTAAGAATATCATAGAGCCAAAATATTTTGAAAAAATTTCTAAAGAAGGCAAGAGATGGATGGAGAGATGTATTGATGAAAAATATAAAAACTTCATTTCTATTGTGGATATGTATATACATATATGTATCTATATGTATATATATATATATATATATATATACATATATATATATGTATATAGATNCTTTATTTTCATGTATAGGTCTAGGTCCTAGGCACCGAAAGCTGGTGCCTAGGCACCAGCTCACTTTATAATCCTTTGCTCCATTTGATCCTGTTTGCTCCATTTTTTATCTTTTTTCTCAAAAACTCTATCTCTTGTACCTGCATTGAAAAACATGCCAAAAAACTTTCATTAATGTGCAATATCATTAGAAATGAGCAAGAAATGTATATATATATATATATATATATATATATATAAGTAGCACATTTTTATGCATGTCACCAGCACAACATGGTTAGCCCTTACAATAGTATGGTCAGAAGTACAGTTAGCCCAACCAACAGTCATTTCAACTGCGACAGTACAGGACAGATAGAAGGCAAGATTTGTCGATGGTAGACTGATTAAACAAAGTATACTCTTTTAAAGATGTAGCTATAGAAAAGATGTTTTGAAACTTAAAGCATAATCCTGAGTTCAGATTGCCTTAGCCCAAGAAGCCAGAGGAGGTTGACAAGAAGGATCACACCAACCATTGCTCCTATGATAGATTACTTGGACACACCATAGAGAGCTGCTTTAACTTGATAGAATGGCTCAAAAAAATTTCAAAAAATGGAAATATAACAATTTTAAAAGAATATTTAAAAGAACCTAAAAGAGGTTATATTAATATAACTTTGCTCGAGCCAATTACTCTAATAGATCCATATGCAAATTCAGACGGATGGAGCAGAATTTAGGTCAAATTCTCCAAGAAGATATTGGATCAAATTTAAACTGCTTTAGTGCAAGCCACTGCTCAGAGTTTGTAGCCTGCCAAGCAAATGTTGGGGATTGGGCCAAAGAAACCTCCATAACAGGAGACGAAAAAGAAGGAGATCGTGGACAAATCAAGGACTGATAGCGTGAAGGCTAGGGTAGGGACTATGTCTTTTAGATTGGTTGTCTCAGATTTGTGGGAGAAATCCCACAAATCACCGACTCTATATGATTATCTCTTTGCCCCTCTAGGGCTTTATGATTATAAGAGTTACAATTTTGGCTATGTTTTGACTGTCTCTAGTGATGAAGTAACTGACCATAACCAATTTAACCCCGATTTTGATTCTCAAGATGATCCTCAAATCATACACAATCCTGATGGGTACATTTACAAAAATGAATAGGATATCGACAACACTAGCTATGATAGGTCAGGAAGCGAAGGACCAGTCCTCGAGTGCAAAGTAATGTCGATTGCAACTTACTTGGACTTTTCAGATTTAGAATTGATGCTAGATGATTAAGCCATGATGTCAAGAGAAGAACCTATGGGTATAACTCAAAAGATGGAAGAGATAAGAGAAGTGAGTTTATGGAGTGGGAAAGCGTTACACCCCAAGAATGGCTCAAATGGAATAAGGAAAACAAGTAGTTACTCAAGAAGGGCCACCTGCACCGATGGAAGAAACACATGCTAAGGAGGAAATCAGAGCTCAGATAAAGTGAATTAAAACTTACTAGCTCATCTTAGGAAGGTTCCAACCAAGCTAAGCATCTACAATGCTCTGAACCTATTGAGGGAGATGAGAGAAGCATTGATCAAGGCTGCACATGATCCAAGAATTAGCATAGCTTAATTGGCTAGCACATTTTTAGATAAAGTTTATTCAATAAAGGAACATTCTGGGGTAACCTTTACAGATGAAGACTTGCTAATGGGTACTACTGACCATAACCGACTGCTACACATTTTAGTCAACACGGACTGATTTGTGCTTTTAAGAATCCTAGTAGTTCCAAGAGAATAATTCAACCTAATCAATCTATGTACATTAGCATACTTGGACATCGATGCTCACGAGCTTACCACTGATAAAATGATGTTAAGAGGATTCAATCAAAAAGGAGAAAGGGAACTCAGATCAATAACACTTCTAGTAAAGGTTGGTGATCTAGTAACAACTGTTATATTATGTGTCATCGATGCATAAAACTTGTTCAACAGTTTGCTTAGTTGACCATGAATTCACGAGCGTAATATGTCCCATCATCGCTACACTAGTGCATCAAGTATTACAAACAAAAAGAACACTACATAAAGAGATACTTGCAACCATTTTCAAAACATGAAATAGGCATCCACGAAGAAGCCACCTATGACAGTCCCCCAAAGAAAACTATCTTTTTTAGAGAAGTCATGTGAAGAAAGTTTGAAGATTCAATAGGATAACAAGAATGGGACCATTTGAATCTATTCAACAATCTCCCACCATCCCCTTACATTGAATCGATGGAAGTTCTTTTAGCCCATGCATCCGAGGTCAAGGCCTGAGACGTGGGCAAGGGAGAACTAGTACAATTGTTGAACAAAAGAATTAACCTATCATTATTAGCTTGAAAGGAAGCTTTGAGGAGGATGAGTTGCAGCAGACCAAAAGAAGCCTCAGTTTGAGATCTCATTGGAAAGTGAGTAAGAAAGTGAATATGAGTCGATGTATGATCAATTCAACCACTATGTGCAAGCCAAGACCTTAACTCCATTTCAGCCCCATAAGGTTGAGAGTGTGGAGGTCAAGGAAGTCTGGAGTATTGGTATGAAAATAATAAAGTTTCACCATGCTTCTCCTTATCCTAATTTGGAAACCCATGTAAATTTTCGAGAGGATGTTTTTAATGAATTGATGGAATTACCAGTTGGGTATTATTATTTGTGTGATCAAGCAGATTCTGAAAGATAGGATACATCTTTTTGAGAAATTATGGAACGTTAAAGTTTAAAATTTCAACTCAAAGGAAGGTGTCGGATTTGATAGGATAAGACTAGTTGATTATTCAGAATTTTGCATGGTTGTTACTAGTGGGATGGAAGAGGATTGCCTCAATGCTGAAGATGATTCTAAAAATTCTCGGATAGATAACACTTTGTAGAAATTTGAGGTAGAAATAAAAAAAAATAATGATGAGTTAAAGGAAATTAATCTAAAGACTGAGGAGCAACCTTGATCTACTTTTATAAGTTCTCTGCTCAGCGACAAAGAGTCTATGGATATGGTTAAGTTATTGTCATAATTCAAGGATTGATTCACTTGGAGCTATGACAACATGCCAGGATTGTCTCCAAAAGTTGTAGTCCACAGACTTAGAGTGGATCAAAGTATAACTCTGGTAAAACAAGCCCCAAAAGAATGCACCTCAAAATAGAACAACAAGTCACTCCTGAGGTAAAGAAATTAATAGACACTAACTTTTTACGGCAGAAGAAAAACCCGACATAATTATCCAAAATTGTACCGGTTAAGAAGAAAAACTGACAAATCTGAGTGTGTGTCAACTTCAAGGACTTGAGCAAGGCATGTCCAGAAGATGAAATCCTGTTATCAATACCCATATTGATGGTGAACATTGGATCATCACGTAAGATTTTTTTCTTTCATGGATGGATCATCTGAACCCAACCATATTAAGATCCGTGTTTGAGGGATTTTGACATGCTTGAAAATGTGTTATTTTTTAAATACATTTATTATTTATTTTTAATGATATTGAACATTAAAAAAAGGTATTTTTGAATTTTTTATTACAAGCATAATAGGTTAAGAAATTAGAGAAGATGGAGTGAAAATGGAGCAATTTATAGTCAAATGGAGTAAAGGAGAAACTTTTGACTTGGCGCTTAGGCACCAGGCATTTATATCATGCTTTTAGAAGGCTGGTGCCTAGGCTCCACGGTTGGGTGCCTAGGCGTCGGAAACCGACATGACATTTTTTTAAGCTTTTTGGATGGATTTTTGATGGGGGTGTGTCTCTTCAAGTGAGGAGGATGCTGACTCTAGGGGTGAGGATTTCAAAGGTATTGGAGTGTAGAAGAAGAGGGAAAGTGGGAGATTTATTTCAATTTATACATTTCTGATTTATATTTGAGTGACATTGAAAGGAGAGTTTGAGAATTCATAAAAAAAACTTCAGAAGATTTGCTTGGGGAGGAATTTGAGTTAAGTGCTTTATATTTTTGTTTGAGTTTTATTAAATTTTATTGTGTAAAAATATCAAATCATGTGTTTTTTTATTTTACACATGAAATTTAAGTTATTTTTTTATCATTCTCCTTGTGATAAAATTAATCATGAGTAAACTTAGCATTGTTCAAAATTGCATTTATTTCAAAATTGTGATGGTATATTACTTCATGCTTAAATTACTTATGCAATTTGGCCAATTCATACGTGTTGGCATCAATTATTTATGTCCCAAGTGTAGGGTGTCCACCTGCATGACTTAAGATACTTTATAGCCCATTGTTATTGTCCAGTATTTTAGACACCCACAATGGGATCGTTTGGCGCTTATTCGGGGCAAGTAGCTAGATTCGGTGGCAATTCAGCCTTGCCGGGAGAATTCCTCTAGAAAAACAATCTGGCTTGTGAGGCATGTATGGTACCAAATTACATCATTAGAAGTCACTACACACCCATTCAGAACCTCCAATGGCCTTAAGAAGGCACAGAGTCCACTTATGGACACTACGGGAAAATCAGGGTTAGGGACATCCTACCCGCGCGACAGCTCAGGATGATCGTTGGCTGAGTTTTCTTCGATGAATGTATGACCTAAATACTTTATTTTGTACATATGAAACCACATTTCACTCACATGGAGTCTTCTATAATTTCTTGATCAAAAATACGCTTTGTCAGGCGTTCCTGATAAAAATTAGGGTTTCAGGGCTATACCGGTGCTTCGGCGCCATACCTTGAGGTACACACACCCAAAAAAACTTTTTGAACCAACTAGCACGAGTCCTCAAGGTTCTATGGCTCCATTTTATCACTTAGATATTTTTTCAAGAGCTTAGGTGCCATTTTTCCTTTGAGCCCGGTACCTAGTCGCTAGAATCTAGAGAGCACGCCGCCTAGGCGCCACTTTTTGGCTCCTAGGTGCTACCCTGCATCCGGGGCATGAAAAAGTTCAGTCTGGCACCATTCCAACAAAATTTTTAATGATATTTCCTTTAGTAACTTGAGGGGGGAAGGCTAAAGTCCATCTCCCCCCTATCTAGAAGGATCTAATGCCCCATTTCAAAGGCACATGTGTCATTTTATATGGGGAGAGGGGTTTAAACTACCTCTTCCCATTCATTTCAGCTGGCTCCTTTTGGACCCTAGGGAGAGGTGGTGGTTACTCCATTCTCCTCCCTCTTCTTCTTATTCTCTGAGGGTTCAAAGGAAAGCCTTTGGAGGAAGTCTTTTAAAAGGCTTGTAGAAGTTTTTGGAGGTGCTTTTGTAGAGATCTTTTGAGAGAGAGAAAGCAGGAGGGGTTACTCTTCCCCTCCTTCATATTCATCTTCTTCCTCCTCCTTTTCTTCTTCTTCCTCCTCTCTTCTTCCACATATGGTGAGGGTTTGAAAGGATCTACTTGAGGAGAAGCTTGGAGCAAGTTTTTAACTCTCATATGGTAGGAGTGATCTTCACCTTCTCTTAGGAGGAGCATCGTTGGTGCTTGGGATCGAGGAGACTAATATCCTACGTCGAAGGGTAGCTTTGACCTACAAGGGGAAATTTCGCTAGAGTTTCACCTGAAGTTCACTGGAGCACCGCCGGAATTTGCCAAAAAAACATGGGCTCTCCTTGAGCATAATGAGAATGCGTCTGCAACTCTCACGATGGTGAGATTTCCTTATCCCTTAGCCGGTCCTAGGTTTAGTCCGGTGTAGACATTTGGGTTCGACCGCCCAAGCGGGGTGGAGGTACCGGACAACATGTGTCGACCGACTGAGCTAATCCCTTTAGATAGCTTTAGATCAATCCTAGCTCATTATCAAGCTTTTAGATCTTTTATGGGTATATTTGTAATTTTAGAAAGTTAGGTAAAATGGATTTGATTATTATTGAACAATTGAATTTGGCCTAACCATTGATCTAGGGCTTCAAATTAGGTAATATTGTCTTTCCATCCCTTGACCCATCACATTAGAATCATCCTATGTATTTATCTTCCAAAATATAAAAATTCAATTAATTGCAATTTTACCCTCATATAGAAAATAGTGTGAATTGGTTTCTACCTCTTACCTCTTTATGTTTCAATTATCCCAGGAAATCAATTATGATCAAAATGACCATTTTACCCTATGATTTGTCTTAAAATTTTAATTAAGGCTGAAAATTCCTTAATTACCATTTTACCCTTAGGGCTTTTTACCACATAACTCTTTCAATTTGATTTAAATAACTTTGAAACTTTGTTAGATTGCTACTCATGGGTTAATTAAGACACGAGAGAAGTCCTTATATTTTTTTCTTTTCATTTTATTTTCTGCAATTATTTTAGTTCAAAAATAAGGATTTTTAAAGTTAATTCATTTACTTAATTAAAACACAACCTCTATCCTTAAGAAAATTTTAGGAGGTTCACATGGACTAGTGGAACACTAAATCTATTTTTTAGGATTTCTTGAATTATAGTTTAATTACTATAATTTTTCATTGATTTTAATTAATAAATAAATAGAAAATATATTTTGTTTTTAAATTACCTTTTAAAATTTTCTTTACTCTCTCTAACTTTAGAGAACCCAGAAAAATTAATTTAATATTTTTCTAATTTTTATTTTCTTTTTTATAATTTTTTAAATAAAAAATATAGGAAAATACATTTAATTATTTTAAATATATATTTATTAAATAAAAAAATTTATGAAAAAGTTTTAAAGTTGTTTTCTTGAATTATGAAGTGGTGTATGATATTTTAACACATTTTGGCCATTTTTGTGTTTTTTGGAATTTTTAGATAACAAATAATTAAGAAATTATGCGAAAAATAATTTTTTTTATTTTGACATCATCTTTTGCTTTTTATAGATAGCTCTGACATTAAAGAACTCCCCAAACTAATTTTTATAATTTTCTTAATTATAATTTAATTTCTATAATTATTTTAAGCAAAAAATAGTTATTCACTTAAAAAATACACTTATACATTAAAAATAATATTGATGGCCTTACAATTTTTATAGCGACTTCCTAAGGTCATTTTCTTTAATTTTGATTTTTGGTGATTTTTTGAGTTATTTTGTATTTTTCTTATTTTTGGTAGTTTTCTTAATTTTAAAATTGAAAAATATCTTTTAAATTTTCAAAATTTTATTTTTAGTTTTCCTAAGTTCCTCTGACCGCAGTGAACTTGCCAAACCAAATTTTTTAATTTTTTAATTTATATTTTATTTTTTAGAATTATTTAAAGTAAAATAAGAGTATTATACTTTGAAAATTAGGATTTCTAATGTTAGGGGTGTTCTCTGACTTTAGCAAAATCAGAGAACATCTCTAAATATGTGTGGAATGAACCCTCCAAATTTCATTATTTGTGACTAATACTTAATTACTTATGATTTAAACAAGTATCAGAGTATTTAATTAATTTAAATATAAAAGTAAAGAAAATATTTTAAATTTTTAGCCTACATTTCTCTCCTCTCTTCACTGAGCACAGGGGTATTTGTCTTTTATTTTTAATATTTTTCTACACCAAGTTATGGATTTTTAAACTTTTTGTAATTAATTCAAATTGGAAATACACCTAGTTTCCTAATTATTCGCGTTAGCGCCGACTATAACCTCGTACGCGTCGAAAAGCCAAGCGTCGCATTTTGATTCAATTCCGTCATCTGAGTTAGTTGCCTCGCCAGCTATTGCTCACGAAAATTTATTCCATTCTATGAGATCTCAGCCATCCACTCGATACATGCATAATCGAAGGGTTCCTGGTCATCATCCTCAGTCTCCCCAACCCAAGAACCACACATTTTCTAGATCTAATATCTTGCTCGATCCTTAACCATATCACATGGGGTTTGTTTCTACACCTTTATCTAGGTGAGACACACATATCTATACGGTTACATGTGCATGAAATACAAGTTGATTTCACAAAGGTTCAAACCGAGAGCAAAATGGAAAATTTTGAGCTATACCTTAGTCCGAGAGGTGTGGCGTCAATCAGATGGTGGTAGAAGCTTCATTCTTGAAGCGTTTGAAACTTCATTTTGAAAGTTACATACAGTTTATTATCACATTTAAAGGAAGTGTAAATAATTTTAATGATCATATGATACAGTTTTTATGTGAAACTCTTGAATTCTAGATTTCATGCCTGAATATTGTTCCATGCATCATGAATGACATATGAGGAGCATCCAACCAGTCTGTTGGTCATCAAGCATCGTTTTCTACCTAAAATTTTGCATTTTGTATTTTATGGATGAGAAATGGTCTCACAAAATTTTTTTTAGCAATTCACTGCTTTCAAAATCAACTTAGCTAGTGTGTCTAGATAGTCAAAATCTTTTAAATGATCCTCTCAGTGCTCAAATCTTACTCTATTTGAGAACGCTTTCAGTTTATAAAAATTTGGAAGATAATTTCAAGAATAAAAAGATTAATTTAAAAAAATTGCTAAATTAATAAAAAAATGAATAAATATACTTAATTTAATCCATTACAACCCACTAAAAACTCTAAATAAAAATCCACTGAAATTTTCTCTCATAGGGTAGAGCCTACCCTTTGACTTGAAATATCTGAAATGGGGCCCATTTTGACCAAAATCACATGCACCATTAAATTCCTTTTATTTTTTATTTATGAAATGAACTAATGACACAATTTTGTCCATAAAAACAATAATTTTTGAGCCACTTCAAATTGAGATATCTTGAGTTAGAGACCACCTTTTTTAAAACTAATTTCACCATTAGAATCCTTCCATTTTTCTCTTTAAAATGTGGTACATCTATATTTTTCACCATAACCACCATAACTAACATAATTTAAATTTGCTCCCATTTTAAATTTTCCCTCCTTGTTCTTCCCTTGACCTCCCTCCAAATGACCCCATTAACTCCATCTAAATATTGAACCAACACCCTCACTTTCTCCCCCACTCATTCTCCCGTGCTACCCCTCATCTATACAAACAAAGAAGCTCTTCCCTCCTCCCCTACTCTCTACCTCTCCTTATCTAAACTGAGTCCTTCCCTCTCCTCCTACTTTTCTACTTCTCTTCCACTAAACCCTAATCTGAGCCCATACTATATCAATACCATAACTTTTCCTTCCCTCTTTTCTCACCATAACCAAACCTACTCAATCACTTCTCACTTACTAAACCCATAACAAACCTATACCCCTTCTCTATCACCACTTCTCCCTTTTCTTATACCTACAATCCAACACCATCATCATTTCTCCTTTCTTGAACCCTATACCAAGCCTATAGCTAATCCCTACCATAAATTCTCCCTTTGTAAACCCTAACATGTGCCTATATCTCATCCATATCAATACTTCTTCCTTCTTAAACTCTAACGTGTACATATATCTCATCCCTACCACTACTCCTCTCTTTTTAAACCCTAACATATGCCTATAACCCATCCCTACTACTACTCCTTCCCCCACCTAATTTGAGCCCATACCTCATCCCTACAATCATTTCCTCTTCCTAAACCATAAATCAAAACTATATCACCTACTTCCATGCATTCATAAGCCCAAGCCAAAAATCTAAGTAATCCCAATGGCTTGTCTTTTCCTTTTTACCCTAATATAGCACTCACTTCACTCCCTCTCCTTCTACTCTCTCTAAACTGAGTACACTCTTCCTATCACTTCACCAAACTTTAAAATCCAAACCCAAACCCTCACTCCACTTTTCACCCTTAGTCTGAATGAAACCTCTCTTCCTAAAGATATATTACATGAACATAAATAAAAAAAATAATAATAATGTGTCATGTGTGCATTCTATGTGAAAGTTCTTATGTGAATGTGACATTGGTATGCACTTATGTGTTTTATCGTTTATATATCATAATTACTACGTACTCATAATATGTCATTTATATGCCATGAAAATTCATGTGTTAAGAAATTTACATGTGCTTACATGCTTAGTCTTACATTCCATGCTGAAGTTCCATGTAAAACAAGGTAAAATTTCTTTTATGTTGTGCATGCTTCATGCTAGAAAATTTACTATGGTGCATACTCCATCCTAGGAAATGCATATTTTTAGTGTTTGCTATAAGCCAAAAAAATTCATGCGCTTCATGCTAATAAAATATTATGTATCAAAACTTGTTTAGTTTTAAAAGAGGAAAAAAAAGAATCACATGTTTAGTTCAAATAAAATAAATAAATAAAATGCGCGCTTAGTTCCATACCCCGTGCAATATTTCACATGAGTAATTCCATGCCTCATGCAAAATTTCATATGATTAGTTACATATCTGAAGGACAAAATGCAAGTTGGCTTATTTTTTATTTTCCATAACCAAAATGTAAGTTGGGTAAATTTTGTATTAAGTTAAAAAAATATTGGTATTGGGCTTATATGCCTAGGGTGATTTTTTTAAGCTAGATTGCTAAGAAGAAGGCTTGCAAAATTCATATTAACCTAGGAAAAATAGTTTACACATTTTAGTTATGAACTTAACCCCTTTTTAAAAAATTACATCAAGTTAAATGTGCTATGAATTCACTACTTTCATAAAACTTCTATAAATTTACATGCTTAATAAACTAATTATTTTTATAGAAATTTATATAAGTTTAATTTGAGCAATCAAAGAAATGTAATAATATATGTATATGTGTGATCTAATGGAAAATATCCCCATAAGCTTATGTTCTAAAGACGGTATGAATTTCTTAAATAAATTTTTAAGGAATTTGAAGTAAAATCTTCCCTTTTCAAAAAAAAAAAAAACTTAAAAGCCTCACTAAATGAAAACATTTCAAAGCTATTTAATGAAACCAAACAAAAAAAGAAAAATTATTAAAACTCAACTTGTTTCAAATATATTTAAGAAATCACATTTCTAAAGAGAAAACTCAACAAGACCGTTTCCTTAAAATAGCTAAAGTTTTTTCAAAAATAACCATATGAAAAACTTAAATAAGACCTTCTTAAGAAAAAAAATTTCCAAAACATAAATAAAATTTCCAAAGCTTTTCAAAAAGAAAACCTTTTCAAAACATAAAACAATATTAAAAAAAAATCAAAGTGAAACCTAAAAAAACTCTTTTAAAAAAAAATTAAACAAAATTGAAAAAAAAAATTTGAAAAAGAAAGCTAAAAAAATTCTTTAAAAAAAAAAAAATTTAAAAAGCAAGTCCAAACTCATCCTTCAGAAAGTTTAAAACAACATTTTCAAACTTGAGCAGAAAATTTCAATGGTAAAAATCTCTATTGTGCCCATAAAATATTTAAATCTTCATATAAAGTTGTGTAAGTTTAAAAGCCATCTCTCTAACAAACTAACTTTTACAAAGCTTATATATGTTATATGGCGAGTAAATAAATTAAAAAGTCCTTATCCTAGAGCATGTGATTTATAAGATTGACTCATAAACATATTTGTCTTGAGCATTTCCAGATTTATATATTCCCTACATTAAGATTCACTCACATGCCTATGATATCTTTGTGTAACAAAATATTTTACAAAATTAACCTTTTCATATGAGCAAAAAGTTTGGATACTAACCATGTGAATGTGACTTAATTATGAAAAAAATAAATATAGTTGGCTTGAATGAAGCCATACTTGACATATAAGTACAACATAGAATAGAAAACCAAACAGAAAAAGTCAAGCGTAAGGAGAAAGTAATGGAAAACTTTTAGTAAGAGAACCAAATGCAGAGCCTTAAACTTAGAAATACCTTGATCATTCACAAAGAAAAATAAATTAGAAATTCAAACAAGTCATTAACGAAATATCAAACCTCTAAAAATAACTTTAAAATTCACCAACTTAAATTATGTTACCACCACAAGGCAGATCAGCTATGAACCCTAAGTTAGCTAACTTAGAAATAAATTTGTGCATCACACACACCCTAGAATAGTCCAATCCAAAAGCATAGGTTAGTTTACTAGGTGCACATAATTAGTGCTAATGGCTAAGACAAATAAAATAAATAAATTTACCACATAGGACTATGTAGGTACCCCAGGATAAAATAACACATGACTACTGATAAAGGCAACTCAAATCACCTAATAGGAATAAGGTATACATTCATCATCACAATGGTCAAAGAAAAGTCCTCTAACTATCTGGTTGGTTAATAGTTTAAGGATCCTAACTTACGTTAGATGATAAAATGTTATATACATCTTGATCAAGGGTGTTATTTCTAAAAAATTAGTTATTCCACCCTATTAGACTCCTTTATAGTCAAGATTTGTTTTAGGATTTGGGCTTCACCTCCATCTAAAAATCATTATAGTCTATTTTTTTAATAGTTAAGGGTTAAGACTCAAATAAAAAAGGCTCAAACCGAGAGCAAAATGGAAAACAAATTAAGAAGCTTTAAATAATTTCATAATAAACTTTTAAAGACTTTTAAATTATTTAAAACAAACTTTTAATGACATAAAAAAAATATAACAATTTCAAGACAAATTTTAAGAACACCATAAACATCAAATATTTCTTGAGCAACCTCTAAATAAATTTTACAAACCAAATCACCTTCAATGAACATTAAATAAATATCAAATAATCTTAATAAAATCAAACATGTAAATAAACAAACTGAAACAACATCAAACACAATCAAGTTCTTTCAAGAAAAAACTTCAAAAGTATTTCAAAAAAACTTCAAAATAAGCAACCTTCAAAACTTAAAGCAAACCCTAATCAACCAAATAAATTAAATGAAAATAAAACTTCAAATAAAATTAAATCAAACTAACTTAAATTTTCAACTCAAGTGAATCGTCCAATTTAAACTCTTTTCAAAAGTAAAATCAACCCAAAATAATAAAATCAAACCAAAATTAACCAATCAATCCCAATCAAAATTATTCAAATCAAATTCAATTTCTAAAAATCTAAAAAGAACCCTTTCTCAACTAACTCATCAATTCCAAATCTCTAGACACATCTCTTCAAACCAAAATTAACACATCATCAATGGAAGATAAGTCCCAACCCTTCAATTCCCTACAAATTCTTTCAAAAACCTATGTCTATTAATTAAAATTAAGGATTTAATGGAATTTTACATTAATAGTGTATGAAAAGATTTGAAAATTAATTTCTTACTTATATTAATGCATCAAGAGAGGCTGGAGACTGATCCACATGAAAAGTACTTTTTTTTAGTGTACATTTCATGATCATTTTGCATACATTTTTAATAATATTACACTTTAAAGTAAGGTATTTTGGATATTTTCATCTTCTGGTAAAAGAAATGAACTTATAGCAAAAAAGAAGCAAAAACAGTGTTATTTGAAGTCAAATCGAGCAAGGAAGAAAATTCTGACCTGACACATATGCCTTTCTATGCTTAATCACCTTTACATTTATCACATACTTTTGAATGAAATTTCACTTTAAATAAAGGTTATTTTCATCTCTATCTTGCAGGTATATCAATTTGGAGAGCAATGAAGTTGAAACGAGGGGAAATGGAGCTGAAACGAGGGGAAATGGAGCAATGTAGTGGTGCTTCCTTCAGGGTGGCACCTAGGCGCTAGTGACGATGGGAAAATGGCACTAGGAACTGAAAAATAGCGCCTAGGCACGATAAACTGTCCAGGCATGGTTTTGGATGATTTTTAGTGGTTTTTTGATGTTCTTCTATAAGCTTCTAGATGTTTTGCACGCTCCAATGAGTGGTTAAATGAATCTAGACGCTTGAAAAGACTCTTGGATGAAGAGATGTTCCTCTTGGAGTGAAAGAGTGTGTCCTTTGAATGAAGAGATGTGTCTCTTGGAGAAAGGAGGGGGTTTTTGTGTCTCTTTAAATAGAGGGACTGGCGCCTCTCATGAGAAGTAATTATAGGGTGTTTTTGGAGGAGTTTTAGAAGGATTTTAGAGAGAGTTTGGTGTGAGTTTATGGAGATGTAGATTTCTCAATTTTTAGGAGAGATTTGTGAGAGATTTTGAGAGATATGATTAAAGAAGTATGCGGCGCTTGGATCATAGAAGACTTTGTTGAAGAGATTTTTTGTCTTTATTTTAGAGGGAAAAAGCTAGGTATTGTGTTCTTCTTTATATTGTAATTGTTGTAAAAAGTTTCTAGTGGATTTTCTATGATTCAAATGAAGTTTTCTGTTGTGTTTTATCCATGCTTTGTAAGAAGTTTTCTTTACTCTTTTCTTATAATATGAAGTTGTGGCATGTACAAGAATATTTATTTTGTGATAGAAATACTTTTATTTTAATGTGATGAGTAATATCTATTTTGCTTCATTAACATAACTTAAGTGACAATAGGTTATGTTAAAATTTATTGTTTATGAAAGTAAGACTCGGGTGAGCTGTGATCTCGCAACTAGAGTGCACTCAAATTGTCTGGTTGGCTATTGCCAAATAGTATGGGTAGCAGTGAAACTTTCAATGAAATATAATTTTTGATTTATTTCTATTAGAAGCTTCTAGGTGACAGATAGTTGCTTAAAACTAATAGAATACCGATACACCTAATATATAAACCATTCATGTACACATTTTTAGATTTATTTTTGAAGATATTGCACTTTCATTGAAGGTATTTATGTGTTTTTCTTTCAGGTACAATTAAATAGATGAAAAATGGTGAAATGAGTAAAAAATGATCAATTTTTTAGTAAATATGAAGAAGGTGTTAAAATGAACTGTAACGCCTAAGTGACTATGACTGACACTTAAGCACTGGGAGACAAAGAAGGCCGCGCCTAATTGTCGAAGACCTTGTGCTTACACGTTAGAGGTAGTTATGAGGAAAATTCATTGAATTTGGATTAATTTTGAAGAGGTGTTTGAAGTAAGTCTTGGTGAAAATGTGAATTAGAAATGAATCTTAAAAAGAGGCAACTCTTGGAAGATTCAATAAATGTTAACAAATTTTGAAGAGACACCAAGGTACCTTTTGGAAAGCTATAAAAAAATAAGACTTAGATTAAATTACCCCCCCCCCCCCC
>JXCR01078782.1:238657-250307 GCA_002079205.1 Phalaenopsis hybrid cultivar
ATTTTTGTTGCTTCTCCCATCATAGAAAAAATAAGATATTCTTAGGGAGAAGAAAGGGAGAGTTGTAAGAGAAAGGTAGAGATTCAATGGAACTTTAAGAGTTTGGTGGAGAGGATGAGAAAAAGTTTAGGTTCTTAAGGACTAGTTCCCTATGATTCTGAATTAGAAAGTACTATTACAAAAATCAAAAAAATTAAAAAATATAGAAAAAGTTCGAATTTTAAAGACTTGACAGACTGAAATATTTAAAATGCTAAAGTTCATTAAGAATTTAGACTTTTAAGAGATTATGTAAACCCAACAGTTGATGAACTTCATTGTAGTATTCAGAAATATGTTGTAGTGGCTCATTCCTTTGAACTTAAACTTACTATTATTCAAATGGTATCAAATAATCAGTTTGGGGGAGCACCAACCGAAGATCCAAAGTTACACCTTACTAATTTTCTAGAATTGTGTTCTACATTAAAATATGATGATATTTGAGATGGTGCTATTTGAGTTAAAATTTTCCATTCTAGCTGAGGAATAAGGCTAAGATATAGTTAAATTTGTTAGAACCAAGATCTATCAAAAATTGGGGTGATTTAGCGCAAAAATTTTTTGTTATATTTTCCACCATTAAAAACTGTAAAGCTTAGAAATGATATTACATATTTTTGTCATTTTAAAGGGGAATTTATTTAGGAAGCATGGAAACAATTTAAAGAACTCCAGAGAAAGTGTCCACATCATGTTATATTAGATTGAATAATAATTCAAACCTTTTATAATGGATTAGTTGGATAGCTTAGATCTAATATCGATGTGTTGCTGGTTGTTCATTGATATCAAAACCATTTCGTGATGCATATGCTTTAATTGAAGAGATGACTACTACTAATTTTGAATGTCATTCTGAGAGGGTAAATCCTAAGAAAGTAACCAAATTCATGAATCTAATATTTTTGCAATATTAGCAAATCAAGTTACTACAATTTCAAGGAAGTTAGTCCAATTTGGAATGAATTTTTCTCAACCAATTTCAATGATTGAAGAGAATTCATTAGGACAAATGGTAGATTCTCAAACATCATTAGAAACTTTGAATATCATAAATAATAAGCCAAATAACCCATATTCACACTATTATATCCCAGGTTGGAAGAATCATCTTAACTTTAACTGGAATAATAATAATTTAGGTGGTAACAATCAATAATGGGAGAGAAACCAAATTATCCTACAGGTTTTAATAATAATCCACAATTTAAGGAGAAGAAGTTGTTTATAAGAGAGGTTGCATTATAAATGGGAAATCAGTTATAAAGTCAAAGTGCTGCAATTAAAAATAATGAAGATCAATAGGGACAAATAACAAATTCATTAAGAAATAGATCCCAAGGTACACTTCCCAGAAATAAAGAGGTAAATTCAAAAGACCTGAATAAAGAGTAAGTAAAAGCCATTAAACTTAGAAGTGAAAGAGAGTTAGAAGGTAGAATTCAAAAAGAGATTGAAGTATAGATAGAAGGAACTGAACAACCTAAAGAGGATGCTCTAAAAGGTTTAGAAATACATATTTATCCACTTAAAGTTTATTTGGAAAAACCACCACCTCCATTTCCTTAGAGACTTCTTCAAAAAACGGTGGATAAATAATTTTCAAAATTTTTGGAAATATATAAAAAGCTTACAATTAATATTCAATTTGCTGAAACCTTAAAATAAACACCAAGCTATGTGATGTTTGTGAAGGATATTCTTAATAGAAAAAGGAAGTTCAAAGATAATCAGACTGTTGCACATAGTGAGGAGTGCAGTGTTATTATTTAGAAAAAGTTTTCTGAAAAGCTTAAAGATCCTAGTAGCTTCACAATTCCACGTGCAATAAGAGATAGATTTTTTGGATAAGCTTTATGTGATTTGGGTGCAAACATTAACCTTATGTCATTATCGGTATTTAAAAGACTGGCATTAGGAGAAATATCCCTACTACTGTTACTTTGCAGTTAGCAGATCGTTCAATAATGTAACCTAAGGGAGTTATAGAAGATGTTTTAGTGAAAGTGGATCAATTTATCTTTCAGGTTGATTTCATTGTCTTAGATATGGAGGAAGATAAATAGATACCTTTCATTTTGGGGAGAACTTTTCTAACCATAGGAGGACCAATAATAGATGTACAGAAAGGGGAATTAGCTATGCATGTCAATGTTGACCTCATTTTTTGTTGAGGCCTAGTTATTCTTCCTTAAGAGCAAAGGATCTAGTCATAGGGCTTTCCTGTTGACTATGCCTAGAGGACTAATGATGGTACACTCAACAATAGAAATTCTAAACTCTTGTTTGCTATCTTAAAGTTCTACATGTTGGTTTTAACCTCTAACACTTAATAGGTAGAGCCAATATGTGGGAGCTCAAAAGAGGGTTCTCAATAAGACTATCTGATCTTAAGGTTAAGCCTGGCTAATATGGCTTGATGTAGTACACATATTTGCAGTTCACACATCCACTTGTCACCTTAAACCCCAGCCTACACAAGTATATTGTGGTTTCGTTGCCTCTTTGGAGATCCATGTCTGTGGTCCCCCAAACCCGTAGTCCTTGGCTATGGTGGATAAGTCCAGCACATGGAAAACCCAAAGTGGGGTTTCTTTGGTCTCATGGTACTATGACAACAACTTTATATATGCTTAAAAATACAAGAATTTGATACTGCTGCTAGAGGATCTAAATCTCCGGCAACGACACTAAAAACTTGATAACGGTTTTAGATTTGATAAAGATGTGTATAAAAACAGTAATTGCAAAGTCACACTTATCAACACAAGTATATGTATCGCTCAAATAATATAGGGCTCTGATGGAGTCCTGGATATCGATCCCACAGGGAGTAATATTAGAGGCTACTAACTAAGATTTAAAAAATCAATACTTAATCACAATAATAAGGTTCAAATTGCATATTTGTCACTAATAAGCAATTGAAATAAAAATGTAATTTTAATAAACTCTTAATTAACTAATTCTACTAATAAAGTTTCTAATTTAAAGTTCAATATATAAGAAAGCATCATTCTCCTTGTCAAGAAATTTAAGAGAATGGATAAATTGAATTAGTTCAAATTGTATTGTGCCAAAAAGGAGCATACCTATTCTTTACACTTTGGGTCAGGCATAAAGAACATTGACTAATCCTATGCTTGGTTACTAAATCAATGGCTAGGCTGGGAGGATACCGACTCTCAAATTGGAGCTCCCATGTTTCCCTTGCCTGAGGGCTAACATCTACACTTCAACACCCAAACGATAGGACTGAATTGAGGATTTTAGTCTGTCACTCTAAAATCTCCAATTCAACTGATAATTTATTTCCTTATTTATTTGCACCCAACTTCCAAGGGCTTTGACCTCCCTAAATACCGATAATTTTATTTCCCTATTTATTTGCACCCAACTTCCAAGGGCTTTGACCTCCCTAAATCACAGCCAAACGATAGGACCGAATTGGGGATTTTAGTCTGTCACTCTAAAATCTTCAATTCTACGCCAATAATCTTTATTTCCCTATTTATTTGCACCCAACTTTCAAAGACTTTGACCTCCCAAAATCTTGGATGTAATCTTCACTTTAATTGTAAAACTCAACATATTTTAACAAGTCAATTGGTCAGATTGAAAGTAAATTAAGATTGAAGTGAAAAGATCATCACAAGTTCTTTAATATTCTCATGGCACAACCAATTCAAATCACCATTTCACAAAATCTCAAGTCAAGGAGAAAGATAGAGAAAACTACTATGAACTCATTGAGAAGATACGACAAAACTTGGAATTTATTTATAAAAGCAAAGTCATACAAACTTCAATAAGTAAATACAACTTATCTCTATTTCCTCCACAAGCAAACTCCTCGAAGTTTCTCTGAATCTCTTCCTTTCTTTAGAGCACATAGAATTCTCCTTCGAAGTTGCAAGGAGGAAGAAATCTCTCGCTTCCCTTCCTCCTACAATCTCTCGAAGAATTCCTCACAATACTAACCACTCCTTACACTCTAATGGGCACCACAAACAATAAAGACTCAGCGGACACCCATGGACACCCTTGGACACCCATGGACACCATTTTTTTTAGCCTCCAAATTATTTCTTTTAAAGTTGTAGAAGAGTTTTCAAGAGTTGCCCAAGCGTCCCTTAAAAAATCGNCTAAACACTCTCTACACTCTAATGGGCACCAAAAACAACAAAGGATCAGCGGACACCCCCTTTTTTTGGCTTCCAATGTTTCTTTTACAATTGTAGAAGAGTTTTCAAGAGTTGCCCAAGCGTCCCTTAAAAAATCGTCCACATTCAAAGCATCTGTTGAGAGAACCGACGTGCAAGCCGTCGACGGCCTTGATGGCGCCGTTGGCGGCCTTCTAGAATATTTAATTCTAGACTCTCGGGAAAAACTCGCCGTCTGCGGCGTCGAGTTTGTCGTCGGCGTGCAAGCTCTAATCTTCATATTTTGGTTCTTTTTGCTCCAAATTCACTCTTTTTTGCATCTTTTTTCTCCAATGACCATAATTCAACATACCTGCAACAAAACATCAAAAATACCTTTCTTTAAGCTCCAATGACCCTAATTCATCATTCCTGCAACAAAACATCAAAAATACTTTTCTTTAAAGTGCAATATTCCAGCAAAATCAGTGTAAAATAGGTATGAGAAATCTCAATATATTTTTCTTAGGTCAAAATCCCCCAAACTAAACTATTATTTGTTCTCAAGTAATTTTAGTACTACATAAAAGTTATGATCTACTGTGGCAAAGTTTTAATTTAGAAATACTATAAGTTCGATTTAAGTAAATACCATAGTGAGATTTTCAGAAAAATTTCAAGTAATTAAATTAACTATGTAGGTACAAGACTATTTAGCCATCAAGTTTAAGAGTTCTAGTTTTCTATTCATTTCAGAAATGACTATATGTTGTAATATCAAGTCACTTAAAATATTCAAATGATAGGAACTTCATGAGAACAATACNCGGCGGCGGCGTCGAGCCCCTCGTCGGTGCCCAATATCAAATCTTCATATTTTGGTCCATTTTCCTCTAAATTCGCTCCTTTTTGCATCGCTTTGCTCCAATGACCATAAGTTCAACATACCTGCAACAAAATATCAAAAATATATTTCTTTAAAGTGCAATATCATTAAAATCAGTGTAAAATAGGTATGAAAATCTCATCATATTTTCCTTTGGTCAAAATCCCCCACCTCAAGTAATTTTAGTACTACATAAAAGTTATGAACTACTATGGTAAAGTTCTAATTCAGAAATACTATAAGTTTGATTTAAGTAAATATCATAATGAGATTTTTAGAAAAATTTCTTGTAATTAAATTAACTCTGTAGGTACAAGACTATCTAGTCATCAAGTATAAGTCTTCTAGTTTTCTATTCATTTCAAGAATGACTATATGTTGTAATATCAAGTCACTTAAAATAATCAAATGATAACAACTTCATGAGAACATTACTAGTAAATGATGTTATTCCATAAATATAAGTTCAGGAATGTATTTAGGTTTTCCCTTTAGGTAGGTCCAAGAGAACACTACTAGTAAAATATCTAATCCATAAATATAAGTTCAGGAATGTATTTAGGTTTTCCCTTTAGGTAGGTCCAGTGGTCCATAAATATAAGTTCAGGAATGTATTTAGGTTTTCCCTTTAGGTAGGTCCAGTGAAGCCATTAAAAGATGATATTCTATAAATATAAGTTCAGGAATGTATTTAGGTTTTCCCTTTAGGTAGGTCCAAGTGAAGCCAATTTTGATTAGACATATCCTTAAGCTTCTCCATACTTTCATTTGAGTGAAGCCAATTTTTGATTAGGCATATCCTCAAGCTTCTCCTTACTTCCATAATTTTTTCTTTGTCAAGCCAATTTTTGATTAGGCATCTCCTCAAGCTTCTCCTCACTTATATATATATATAGTCTTGAGAACACTACTAGTAAAATATCTAATCCATAAATATAAGTTCAGGAATGTATTTAGGTTTTCCCTTTAGGTAGGTCCAGTGGTCCATAAATATAAGTTCAGGAATGTATTTAGGTTTTCCCTTTAGGTAGGTCCAGTGAAGCCATTAAAAGATGATATTCTATAAATATAAGTTCAGGAATGTATTTAGGTTTTCCCTTTAGGTAGGTCCAAGTGAAGCCAATTTTGATTAGGCATCTCCGCGCTTCTCCTCACTTATATATATTTTTTTCATTTGGATTGCTTTCAATCCTATATATTTTTCTTTTCAGGGATTGTTGTCAATTCTTTCTTTTTCTTTTTCAAGTGAAGATTACTATATCTGGATAACCTTTAATAATTTTGAACTTCAATTTTCTTTCCCTAAATTTGAAACTCAAAGCATTCCTTTACCTTATAAGTATTTCATAGCTTTTACATCATTGAGCCCCAATCTTTTCTTCTCAAATGAATTTCTAAGATTCCTAATATTTCAAAAATATTGTTTTCTTTACTTTAAAAAGTTAACTATAGTCTTATTCTCTTATATTAAATATCTTAATCTACTAAATTGATTTTTCTTACAAAAATATTCTTTAAATCTACCATAATATTTAAATATCTACAAAAATTAGTTATCTCAATTAAATTCACAAAAAAAATCATATTAATAACTTTTGAAAATATTTAAATTGAGAACATATAATAGTTAATCTTTTTCTTCCCTCTGACAAACTTAATTTTTTCAATATGGAATGATACAAGTCAAAAGAAAAATTCTAAATATATATTATACCTCAGTATTTTAAGCATTTTCATCATTCTGAACTGGTTTATAATATTCGAAGCTTTCTATACATATAAATCATTAAGGAATTTGTTGGGTAATAAAATTTTGAAATAAGTACAAAAGTAAACATAATACAAACACTATATTTCACTAACACATCACAATACTAAATAAAAATAATTACAAATACATCACAGTGAAAAAAAAATCACATCACAATATAATTTTACAAAGTACTAGTCAAAGTTTATTATAACTACACATGCAAATTTCAAACTACAACACTAAACATTTATAACAATATTTAAAAATTATCTAACTACAAGCATAAAATAAAATATAGGATAAAATGAAAGTACAAACAAACATACATCTATCTCTATCACAAAATCACAAAATAAAAGTACATCAATCACTATCATATATCAAGATCCCATACTATATCCTTGTCTCTCTGGTCAGCAGGTGGATTGGGTTGATACTGAGTATAACGGGGGCATTCAGGAAAGGTAACATGAGACTCACCTCTGTGGTGTCGGGCCTGAGCTTTGTAGTAAGCTATCTCGAAGTCAAAATGTCTCTGTAGGTACTCACTATCATAATCATGTTTACGTTCTAATCCCCCAATTCTTTCATTTATTTTCTCCACATTCTCATCTTTTTGGGATCTCCTTAATGTGGAAGAAATTCAATGTGAAAATTAAATATTTTTAGTTTGGAGTGAAGCTCTTACCGAGAGATGATAAACTTCGGTGTCTAAACTCTTTAAAATCACCCTAAATCCAAGATCTTCAAGCCCTAAATCGAAATTTTCATTTTTTTTAAGAGGAAGGGGATGATGAATAGTGACAATTAACATGTCAAAATCATGGTTAAAAGTGTTTATTTGGTGTCTCGCCGTTAGTGGGGTCATCAACACCTCGGTGAGCTCTATTGAATTAAGTAGCCTAAGCCCCAGGAAAAATACGCCGTCGATGACATCGATGGCGTTGTCGGCTAGATTTTAAAAATTAGTTCAATTCCATATTTTTGCAATTTTGATCAATTTCAAGCCTCTTCGACATTCGTTCAGTCATTCTAAACATAAATTTAAGTGATTAAATGATGGACTAACACAAATAAACATTCACAACACAAAACATTACAATTATATATAAAGTCCAAGGGTTACAATACACGTTACACGACACACATAAGTTTGGTATTTTCTCAACCTTAATACATCAATTCAGCATCACAATCCAAGCCACAACACTCTAAAAGCTGAAAACAAACATTTTATGCTCAATCTCAACTATACTGAGATCTAAAAGAAAAATTCAAAAGTAAAGCAAACACATAAGTTCAAATCAAATCACACACATAGACATATATGTAGTAAAGTAAATCTACTACTCTGACTCAGTGCTTGTTTCTCCTCTGATATCGCCCATCGATTGAACATGAACAAAGAGGTTATAGAAGGGTCGGTATGGGAATTCTTCTGTAGAGTCCTCTTCTATCAATCCCATCTTTCTCATCAGTCGTATCAAACTTCCTTTGATATATCCAGAGTGATCAAAATGCACTTTCGTCCTTCAGTCTAGATGATAAAAAAAATCTGAGATATTGTTAATTGCATTCAAAACACTTTGTACCTCTTTCTCCAATTTTTTGATTCTGCGCAGGATCACTAATGCTTTGTCTGAAACTAGAGGCTGAATAGGAAGTGAATTCTAAGACGATTGATCCGTAATAATAGTCATATTATTCTCATTTCATTGGCTGGGAAATTCTGAGTTGGGTTCAAAGGTTTCCAAGGTAGAAGTACGTTTTCTCAATTCTTTTAAGATACTTGGAACTGACTGTAGAGTAAGAAGATTGTTGAAAGATTTCTAAGCCCATAAGAATCCATGAACAATCAGGCCCAAAAAAGACTTCACAATTATTGATCCAATATCAATCGGCAGTCCCATTTGAATACAGTAATTCAAAATAGCACTTTCTTTAGTAACTTTACCGATCCTCATTGTTGGTAATAGTTTTGTAGAAATGAAGAAGTTCCAGTGTTTAAAAATGGGGTTTATAATTGTAGTAGAGAAACTAACATACACGTTATCTCTCATTTCCTTGTCTTCAGTCTCGTCCATCAAAAATTGGTAGATCTCGTTCATCAGATTTCCTAATGGGACGAAGTTGGAATAATGCCAGACAGAAACATTCTTGATCATATATAACTCATTCATCTGTACAGGAGTAAAAGTTATCCATTTGGCTCGCACTTAGACGACTCCCTGGTTGATTCCATTCAAATTATTATAATACTCCTTCACCACAAGAATGACTATGGAGGCAGTAGTGTAGCACAACACTTCCCATTGTTGTTGCACAATCATCTCTTCAATTACTATCTAAGGATTGTTCCATCCTTGATTCACAAATTTGCTTTCTTTGATTAATTTCCTCTTTGTCAGCACTTTATTGAAGATTTGTTGCACCTCGTAACTAACAAACTTTCTCTTGTTGAACACTCAAAATCTAGGGTTTTCAGTTGAATTGGAAGCCACAGGGATAAATTTGGTGGAGTTTCAATTCAATTTTAGGCAATATGAATTTAAGAACCGAGTTTGGAATTTTATATGGAGTAAATCTAGCCTAAAACCGCCAAACACTGACATTTCCAACTCCGGAAACTGGCATCTAGTCATTCTCATCGTTAGCAGCGTCGATGGCACCGTCGGCAAGCATTGAGAATTAATTGTTTGGACTCTTTGGAAAAACTCACATTCGGCGCCCAAGGCAAAAATTTCACAGTTTCGCTCTGGTCCGAATGCGTTCCAATTTTCTCTATGGATCTAATTTTTATGAAGACTCAAGGGTAAATACGAGTGGTAGCGTTCAATACTACCACAAACTAGCGATAATTTCAAACAAAAACACTATAATCGTAATAAAAATAAAGATGACTATGGGTTGCTTCATATAAAGTGCTTGGTTTAACGTCATCGGCCCGACCTATTCAGATATTATTCAAGTTTACTGACCATTAAAACCTCTTTAAAATTTGGTCTTTTACCCTCAAAATACAGCTTTAATCTATGTCAACAGCTCCGTAAGTATAAACTTGAGTCATAGTAAATGGTCCCAACCAACGAGACTTCAATTTCTCAGGGAATAACTTCAATCTTGTGTTGTAAAGCAAAACTTCTTGTCCTGGTTCAAAGTTCTTCTGGTTAATCTTCCAATCATGCCATAACTTTACTTTTCCTTATAAATTATGTCATTATCATAAGATTCATTTCTTAATTCTTCCAATTCATTTAATTTCCTTATAAATTCAGTCGTTATCATAAGATTCATTTCTTAATTATTCCAATTAATTTAATTATAACAATCTCTTCTTACCACATCTTTCAAATTATAATTGAATTCTTTAATCGCCCAACATTAACTGTATTGTAAAGCAAAACTTCTTGTCCTTGTTCAAAGTTCTTCTGGTTAATCTTCCGATCATGCCATAACTTTAGTTTCTCCTTATAAATTTTTTCGTTGTCATAAGATTCATTTCTTAATTCTTCAAATTCATTCATTTGTAATAATCTCTTCTAACCAGCATCTTTCAAATTATAATTGAATTCTTTAATCGCTCAATATGCTTTATGCTCTAATTCTACTGGTAAGTGATAATTATAATTGAATTCTTTAATCGCCCAATATGCTTTATGCTCCAATTCTACTAGTAAGTGAAAGTCTTTCCGAATTCATCAAAAATCAACCTGTAAGGAAGGAGTCATTCCACTGGGAGTTTTATAAGTAGCCTTGTAAGCGCATAATGCAGTATCTAGTCTAGTAGACCAATCTACTCTATTAGCGTTTACAGTCTTATCCAGTATTTGTTTAATCTCTCTATTAGAAACTTCAGCTAACCCACTGATCTGAGCGTGATAGAAACTAGAGATTCTATGAATAACATTAAACTTTTCTGCCAATCTTTGAATGTATTTATTCCTGAAATAGGATCCTCCGTCAGAGATAACCACTTTTGGCATTCCGTATTTTGCAAAAATGTTTTTAATTAAAAAATTTGAAACACTTTTAGCGTCACAATGAGGTAAAGCATGTGCTTCAATCCACTTTGAAACGTATTCTACCGCAACTAATATGCATATGTTCCTAGATGAAGGAATAAATGGTCCCATGAAATCTAATCCCCAAATATCAAAGATCTCAACTTCTAACATGAAATTCAGAGGCATTTCATTTCTTCTAGATATATTTCCTACTCGTTGGTATCGATCACAAGTTTTTATGTATCTATAAACTTCTCTAAAGAGAGTAGGCCAATAGAATCCTGCTTGCAAAATTTGATAAGCAGTTTTATCAGTTCCAAAATGTCCTCCAAATTCAGAGTCATGACATTTCTGAATAATTAGTTCAATTTCTTCATAAGGTACACATCTTCTCATAATAAGATCCTTACATTGTTTATATAAACAAGACTCATACCAAAAATATGCTTTCACATCATGATGCCATTCGGCTTAAAGAACGCTGGAGCAACATATCAGCGTGCAATGACGAAGATTTTTGACGACCTCATTCACAATCAAGTAGAATGCTACGTAGATGATCTGGTCATCAAAAGTAAATGGAAAATAGACCATTTTTATGATTTGAGGATTGTGTTTGAACGGTTACAACAATATAACCTTAAAATGAATCCCTAAAAGTGCGCCTTCGGCGTCACCTTCGGGAAATTTCTAGGTTTCGTTGTCCGTCATCGAGGAATCGAGATCGACCCGGATAAGATTAAAGCTATCTTAGAAATGCCTCCCACTAAAACCTTGAAACAGCTACGTTCCTTCCAGGGGAAGTTGGCATATCTGAGATGCT
>JXCR01078782.1:250385-274257 GCA_002079205.1 Phalaenopsis hybrid cultivar
TCAATGAGGAGGGAAAAGAAAATGATCTCTACTACTTGAGTCGTCGTCTAATACCGGCGGAGATAAGGTATCCACCTATTGAAAAGCATTATCTGACACTAATTTTTGCCACTCAAAAGCTTAGACATTACATGCTTTCTCTTAAGATTACCCTAATTTTGAAAGTTAATCCATTGCAATATTTGATGATCCGACCAACACTGTCCAGACGTTTAGCGAGATGGTCAATGATCTTATTACAATTTGATATAACTTTTGTGCCCCTCCGTGTTATCAAGAGACAAATTTTAGCAAATTTTCTCGCTGCACACCCACTGCCAGCTGGGTCCTCTCTCAACGATAAGTTACCAAACGAGCAGATACTACAGAAGGAATTTTCCAATATGCAGCACTGAGAAATGTACTTCGATGGTGCTTTGTCAGCCAGGAAAGACAAGGGATCAAGCACAGTTATACCAGGCAAGGCAGGGATTGGTTTGATCTTTATCACGCCAGATAAGGGTATGTTGAGGTTTTCGTACCACCTGACGGAGCCATGTACCAACAATGAAGTAGAATATGAAGCCTTAATCACCGGATTGGAATTGACAATTTTGATGGATATAACAAACATTGCCATTTATGGTGACTCTCAACTTGTCATCCAGCAAGTCGTCCGACAATACAGAATTCTAAAACCAAGATTAGCACAATACCATCTGTACGCGATGAAGCTCCTGGAGCAGATTCCTCAGGTGACTTTCTACCAGATTCCTCGGGAGATAATGCTCATGCCGAGGCTTTAGCAAAACTCGCTATGGAAATGGCGTGTCCCCCGGAAGATTCCATCGAAGTCACGGTGCAAAGAAGACGAGTCTTGTCTTGAAACGACTTAAAAACTCTACACAAACCTGCAAAAGAAGAAACTGTAAATATAGTTGCAGACATCAACAAAGATTGGCGCAAGCCATTAATAGAATATTTGCATACTGGAAAGCTGCCAGAGTAAAAGTTTGAGGCACACCACAGGAAGGGCCATGTCTTACGCCCTGGTGGGAAATGTTCTCTACAGAAGATTGTTCGACCAAATGTGGCTACGGTGTTTGAGCAGAGCCGAGGCACATAATATTGTCAAAGAAGTACATGTCGGATTGTGTGGCGCTCACCAGTCGAGACTAAAAATGAAAATAAAGATTTAAAAACTCGGATATTATTGGCCGGCAATGATGTCCGACTACGTGGATACCGCCAGAAGATGTCACCAATGCCAAGTGCATGGGGTGCTCTTAAACCAGCCTCCGAATGTGCTACACCCAACTGTTGCCTCTTGGCCATTCGAGTGTTGGGGCACAAACATAATAGGTCCGATAGACCCTCCATCTTCTAAAGAACACAGGTTCATACTTGCTGCTACAGATTACTTCTCCAAATTGGCAGAGGCAGTATTGTTACGTGAGGTTACGGCACAACACGTCCTTCAATTTTTCAAAAGCCAAATCGTCTACCATGTCGGAGTACCGCGAAGAATAATCTCTGACAATGGGACAGCTTTTAAAAGTACAAAGATCAACAATTCGTTCAGAAGACATGGGATAAATTGGAGATACTCTAGAATTTACTATCCAGAGCAAATTGTATGGCTGAAGCTTTCAACAAGACACTGGTACAGATTTTGAAGAAAACACTGGATGAAAATAAAAGGGACCGGCATAATAAACTGTTAGAAGCCCTGTGGGCATACCGGACAACTTTCAGGACTCCCACTCAGTGTACACCTTCTATGCTCGTGTACGGGACCGAGGCCGTGCTACCGCTAGAGATCCATACACCATCTCTCAGAGTCGTTGTTGCCAACCAACTTACAACAGAAGAAAGCACAAAACTCAGACTTGAAGAACTGGAAAGTCTCGAGGCAAAACGATAGGAAACATAGCAACATTTGGAGCTCTACCAGGCAAAGATGGTAGAGCCCATGACAAATTGGTCCGCCCAAGGACATTCAAAATTGGTGACCTCGTACTCGTGCTCAAAAGACCTATTCTTGCTACTGCAAAATAGGTAGAAAATTCGAGCCAACTTGGGAGGGACCATTTGTCGTTGAGAAGGTCTATAGAAAATAGGTGGAAAATTTGAAACAACTTGAGAGGGACCATTTGTCGTTGAGAAGGTTTATACATGAGGAGCCTACCAGTTAGTGGACTTCCGGGGTGAAAGGCCCATGTTACCGATAAATGGACGATACTTGAAGACCTATTACACGACCTGATGCTGCTTAATGCCGCTTACCTCTGCTTGCTTCTGCTTGCTTTGAAACTTTGAAACCTTGATTGTTTTAGGGTTATCTATATGGCCATATGTCTATGACCGGGTCCAAATTTTGTAATTAATCTCATATATAATGAAAATTTTGAGAAGATTATTGAGCTTCACACGTTCTCTTTTCTACTTTTGGATTTAAATATTCCATTAAATTAAAACAAAACTCACACATAAAATGAGTAATCCTTTTCATCGAAACAAACTAAAATTTACTTTAATAAATATTCTGTTTTGTTCTTGTTCATGCCAAACTTTGGCCCACTGACGTTTCTTTCTGTTGTCTGCAGAAAAATCTCAGGACAGAGGCTGATCTTTGCCTTCCAGGACGGCTGGAACCTCACACTTAATGAAGAGATGGCGCCACAAGGAGGTGTCATAGATTTCAACATGGATTTCAACCAGATTGATATGGACTACGACGGTCCTCTAATGGACGTAGTCAGCAATGAAGAAAAGAAGGGACTGCCTTCACTGTTGAGAGTGACCACTCAAGATGATGTGTCACGTAAAGGTAAAAACGTCATGGCAGAACAAGATCCGATGGAGGGGCCCAGTCGGCAGCCCTCCATGATAGCCACTCCAGCAAGGGGCTTAACAGCTGCCCACAGTGAACAACTACCAAATACTCCACTCCGCAGGACGCAATGCAGAAATGCAAGCCGAAAGAAGCAGAGAGCCTTTCTGCGAAAGGAGCCCAAGTGCCAGAGAGACGTGAGCGGTTTTCTTACCCTCATTCCTGAGGGATATATCTACGATCCAGATCTGAGAGAGACTTCTGCCAGCCTACCCACTACAGATGAATAGTCAGGATTTGTGACAGGATCAGATGAGCCCCCGGTCCAAGATATCTTGTGCAGAGGTTGCCCAACATGCAATGCCGAGATACCAGCCAGGGCATCAGTCACGTGCGCATTGTAGAATGTTTGGACTGCAACGTTCTAAATCTACAGTGTTTCAGTACCTTGGAAGAATACACGTCAAGCACCAAAGAGTCTCAAATTCTAGATTTCATGGTAAATGAACCATATGTCCCACTGGGGAAGGACCAGTGCGCACCACGGAGTCCAGGATCATACATCCCACTCGAGGTTGAATCTCATATATTGGATCGGCCAGCACCAGTTTGGATTCCCGCTGAGGCCCGGAGGAAGGAACGCCCCAGGCAGCTGCCAACTCCCGGTATGGTAGAATACTACAAAATAAGCAATGTACACAAAAGAGAATTCGTGTTCTATGAAGAGGTTCAGGGAAATTTTATCAACATATGGGAAGGCCTGGAGCTATATACCAGGGTTTTCTCTGAAACTGATGAAAGGAGCATCCTAGACTGCATCTTCTATGTAAGAGATACAGGTCGATTAGACCTTCTCATGGAAAGAATGTATTCCGAGTTGAAGAAATGGATGCGAGGAAAGGGAAGAATCACCATCCAGTGCGGATTTTGCTACAATTTTATGAACGACAGACAGGGGAATCCGCCTGGGATCCTCAAATACGACCAAGTGGATCTGTTACCCCTGATGATAAAGTGAACTATAGAGAGAATGATAAAGTGGAATATCCTACCCGCCACTTGCATTCCTAACAGTTGCATCATCAACATTTATAAAGAAGGTGACTGCATTCCCCCGCACATTGACCATCATGACTTTGTGAGGCCTTTCTGCACGGTCTCATTCATGAGTAAGAGCAATATTTTGTTTGTAAGATAAATCGATATAATCGGCCCTGGTAAATTCAGAGGAGCTGTGGAGATTCCTCTTCCAGTTGTTTCAGTACTTGTTTTCAAGGGCAACGGTGCAGGCGTTGCCAAGCACTGCATTCCAGAAGTATGACACCATAGGGTGTCCGTGACCTTCCGCAGAATGGATGACAGTAAGATACCATATGGATTCCAGCAAGACCCGGAGTTGGAAGAACTGTTTCCTTATAAGCTATGAGAAGGTTGTACCTCTGAATATATGCGAAGGGAACTCTTACCCTGGAGCATGACTCAGAAGGTCTGCTTGATCAGGAGCTCGATATACCAAGCGCAGAGGATTCACTTGCTTTTCTCTAACAAGCATGACATGTATCTGATGTAATCAGTCTATGATGTACTCATATCTTGAGATGACTCTCAATGCATTTGAGCATGTATTACATGATGTACTCTTTTTGAGGCATTAGCCTATGTTTGATATGTTGCATCTTTATTGAAGCAGATTAATGAAAATTTCACTCAAGTTGTGCCTTTTTGTCAATTGCCTTTTGTGCGATGGATGAAAGCCACGGACCATGCAATGGTTTAGAATTCCAATGAACAAAGAACGAAACGATAAATCTCCAACTATAAATGAAACACAAATGAAAAATAATCATAAATGAGCGAATAACAAAATAATTTTCTTTTAAAAAAAATCAACCAATTAAAATTAAAACTTTAAAAACAAATTTTGAAAAATCATTGTGATGAAAACAACAAGAAAATAAAACAAACCTGTTGAGTGAATTCTTCCCTTTTCGGAATTTCCTACTCTTTGTGCGCGCAGCACAACCATCGTTATCTATACTAACTCTCTGCACATCCCCGCAGAATGTCACATTCTACACAAAAACTTACAAAGCTTTACAAATCTCCTTAAGAAAAATCAACATTTCCACATGACACACTACCGCAAATTCAACATCACGACCTCTGTGTAAATTTCAAATCACATCTCCAAATCAGTGCCTAAATCTTGATTCTCACATTTTGAGGTTGATACCTAAATTTCGACTCTCTCTTGGAATTGATACCTACATTTCAATTCTTTCATCTTTGAATTGATACCTACATTTCAATTCTCATATCTTTGAATTGATACCTACATTTCAATTCTTTCATCTTTGAATTGATATCTAAATTTTGACTCTCTCCTAGAATTGATACCTACATTTCAATTCTCTCATCTTCGAAATTGATACCTACATTTCAATTCTTTTATCTTTGAATTGATACTTACATTTCAATTCTCATATCTATGAATCGATACCAATATTTCGATTCTTTCACTTTCGAATTGATACTTACATTTCAGTTCTCATTTCTGAATCAGTCCTACATTTCTGATTCTTTACATTTGAGGTCGGACCTTACAATTCGAAACTTTCTTTTGAGAATTGACCTACATTTCAATTCTCATTTCTGAATCAGTCCTACATTTAACACTTTCTTTTGAGAATTGACTTACATTTCAATTCTCATTTCTGAATTAGTCCTACATTTCTGACCCTTCTTTCTTTTGAGAATTGACCTACATTTCAGTTCTCATTTATGAATCAATCCTACATTTCTGATTCTTTACATTCGATGTCGGACCTTACACTCTGACACCTTCTTTTGAGAATTGATACTTACATTTCAGTTCTCATTTTTGAATCTGTCCTACATTTTTGATTCTTTACATTTGAGGTCGGACCTTACATTCTGACACCTTCTTTCTTTTGAGAATTGACCTACATTTCAATTCTCATTTCCGAATCAGTCCTATATTTCTGATTCTTTACATTTGAAGTCGGACCTTACATTCCGGCATCTTCTTTCGAGAATTGACCTAAATTTCAGTTCTCATTTATGAATCAGTCCTACATTTTTCATTCTTTACATTTGAGGTCGGACCTTACATTTCGACACCTTCTTCTGAGAATTGACCTACATTTTGGTTCTCATTTCTGAATCAGTCCTACATTTCTTATTCTTTACATTTGAAGTCGGAATTACATTTCGACACCTTCTTTCGAGAATTGATCAACATTTCAGTTATCATTTATGAATCAGTCATACATTTCTGATTCTTTACATTTGAAGTCAGACCTTACATTCTGACACCTTTTTTCGAGAATTGACCTACATTTCAGTTTTCATTTATGAATCAGTCCTACATTTCTGATTCTTTACATTTGAAGTCGGACCTTACATTCCGACACCTTCTTTCGAGAATTGACCTACATTTCAGTTCTCATTTATGAATCAGTTCTACATTTCTGATTCTTTACATTTGAGTTCGGACCTTACATTCCAACACCTCCTTTTGAGAATTGATACTTACATTTCAGTTCTTATTTCTAAATCAGTCCTACATTTCTGATTCTTTACATTTGAGGTCAGACCTTACATTCTGACACCTTTTTCTTTCGAGAATTGACCTACATTTCAGTTCTCGTTTATGAATCAGTCGTACATTTCTGATTCTTTACATTTGAGGTCGGACTTTACTTTCTGACACCTTCTTTTGAGAATTGATACTTACATTTCCGTTCTCATTTCTGAATCTGTCCTACATTTTTGATTCTTTAGATTTGAAGTCGGACCTTACATTCTGACACCTTCTTTCTTTCAAGAATTGACCTACATTTCAGTTCTCATTTATGAATGAGTCCTACATTTCTGATTCTTTACATTTGAGGTTGGACCTTACATTCTGACACCTTCTTTTGAGAATTGATACTTACATTTTAGTTTGCATTTCTGAATCAGTCCTACATTTCTGATTCTTTACATTTAAGGTCGGACCTTACATTCCGACACCTTATTTCTTTCAAGAATTGACCAACATTTCAGTTCTCATTTATGAATCAGTCCTAAATTTCTGATTCTTTACATTTGAGGTCGGACCTTACATTCTGACACCTTCTTCCAAGAATTGACCTACATTTCAATTCTCATTTCCGAATCAGTGCTACATTTCTGATTCTTTACATTTGAAGTTGGACCTTACATTCTGACACCTTCTTTCAAGAATTGACATACATTTCAGTTCTCATTTCTGAATCAGTCCGACATTTCTGATTCTTTACATTTGAGGTCGGACTTTACATTCTGACACCTTCTTTTGAGAATTGACCTACATTTCAATTCTCATTTCCGAATCAGTAACATTTCTGATTCTTTACATTTGAGGTCGGTCCTTACATTCTGACATTTTCTTTTGATAATTGACCTACATTTCAATTCTCATTTCTGAATCAATCCTACATCTCTAATTCATTACATTCGAGGTCGTTCCTTACACTTCTACTCTCTCTCTCTCTCTCAATCTCTCTCCCTCTTTTCGAGTCGATATTTGAAGTTCAATTCCTACCTCGGGGTCAACACTTACATTTTGAATCCCATCCTTTGGAAATCTTTGAAATTTCATAACTCAAAGTCCACTCTCCAATCCCCAGCAAGAGTCCCTACTTCTCGACTTTATTAAGCACACAATCTGCTAATTCTCTAGCAGAAACACATTTCACACACAACTCTACACGTACTTCTTAGGAGTCTGTATTGGTTTTTGTTGATCTCGTTGGTCAACGTCAATATGTGCGGTGTTCTTTCCCAGCACACCACACCTATTGGGGGTCCATTTGTTGACCTCATTTTTGGTTGAGGTTTAGTTTGTCTTCTTTAGTAGCCTAAGGTCTAGCCATAGGATTTTCCTATTGACTATTCTTAGAAAACTACTCTTTAATAGCCTAGGGTCTAGCCATAGGACTTTTCCTGTTGATTATTCCTAGAAAACTAGACTTAGAACCCTCACCACTAGAAATTCCAAACTCTTCTCCACTCAACTTGAAGTTCTACATATTGCTCTCAACCTCTAAAGCCTATGGTCTAGCCATGGGACTTTTCTTGTTGACTATTCCTAGAAAACTAGACTTGCAACCCTCACCCATCGAAATTCCAAACCCTTCTCCACTCAGCTTGAAGTTCCACATATTGCTCTCAACCTCTAAATACTTAGTAGGTGGGGTCACTATGGGGGAAATTCAAGATGGTCTAGAGCTAAGGCACTCACTACACTCATCTACACTCATCTACACTCATCTACACTCACTACATTTATCTACACTCATCTACACTCACTACATTTATCTACACTTACAATCACTCACAACCCTGAACTAAAATTTCTAGCCTAGATCCCTTGATCTTTTAGGATACTCATGTAGATAGTCCCCTAAACCAACTAGCCCTAGGGCTATGCTTTGGCTAAGACCACTATGTAGAGGACCCAAAATGGGGTTTCCATTGGTCCATAACTAATTGGTGATGTTTGGTTCCTCAAATTTACCAAAATACTCATCTTAGCCTTTTACCCCTAAAACACCCCCAAATTACCAAAATACCCCTCCATAGCTCAAAATCCTAAAAATTCCCAGAAAATCCCAATAAATCCCAAATATTTCTAATTTCATTTCTCTTAACTACTACATGACCCAATTTGGCCAATTTGACCATCGTTAACCAAAATCCCGAAATTGCCCTTTAAAGACCCAAAGTTCCCAAAATCCATCTCAAATGTCCATCAATTTGATCTTAATTGACCCCAATTCCAATCCTAAATTCAAATTTACTTTTGATATGACCAAAATAAACCAAATCCAAGCTCAATTGGTCCATGATTTAAGCCCAATTTTGATTTGGGTCAAAACCCCAATTTTGACCCATATGATTTAATCTCACCAAAATTTAACCCATAGCCTAGTCAATTGGCCCCAATTAATGTTGAAAAATCTTTATTACATTTCTATACATCAAAATTAACCATCAATTGGCATTGTCTAAGTCTCAAATCCATTGGATTTTGGCCTAAACCCAAAATTCCCAAATGTAGCCCCAAATTGGCTAAGTCCCTAAAATTTTTCCAAATTGATTGCCTTAACCTACAAATTGGAATCAAATTTATGTTGGAAATTCTTCATGAGGACCCTATTGACAATTTACAATAATCAATTTGTACTTAGCCCGAGGCTAACCCAAGCTAGACCCAAGCCTAGCCCAACATGACCAAATTGATTAAAGTTCAAAATTCCTTCAAATTGACCCTTCAATTGAACTCAAAAACACTTCCACCCTTCACCAAAGTTGTTACTTATAATAATCTACAACAAATGCAATAATTATTTGGGCCAATTGACATTGCTAACCTAGCCCAAACCCAAGTTTTGATCATTTGCACCCACTTGGACCCATACACTAAATGTGACCTAACCACCTTAAAGCCACCAAACTAACTCCATCATAGCCATTAGTTGGTCTTAGTGACCAGTCCAAACACCATGAAATTAACTAAATCAAGCCATGGACCAAAGGTCCCCCAAATTAAGGGATCTTATTTCCAAAAATGCACAGGATCTTTGCCAAATCAAAGCACATTTGCATTAAATTGTTGTGATGGATTCCTCTGGGTTCCCCATATTTGCCAAATCCAAACACATTTGCATTAAATTGTTGTGATGGATTCGTTTGGGTTCCCTGAGCTCCTAGCCACCTCCCCCTGGCCGACCAGCCAGCCTAGTGGCCGGGAAAGCCCAAAACCGAGAGCCACCCCCATGGGACCTCACCCAAATCAAACCTAGAGGCTAGCTCATCCAAATCAAACTATGGAGCTCCTCTGCCCTCCACTCAAGCACCACAATGCACCCAAAATTATGCCCTAAGAGCCACCCCATGGCCATTTTTATAAAAACTCACCTCCCATAACCATGGGAGGTGTGCTGAAATTTCCTTAGAGAGGCCTCCCCAAACTTCATACAAAGCTTCCCTAAGATTCCCTCAGTGCATTCCAACAATTTTCCCTCACCCATCCCCGTTGTCGGAGCTCAATTTTAAGCTTGAAACCTTGTTGGAAACCAGGACAGAACCCCAATACACCTCCACACTCCACCAAACTTCAATTGCTTATGCCCACACCTTCATAAAAGTGAAAGAAGCCAAAGCCCCATCAAATCCCCCTTCCACAGAGCCTCTACCATAGCTCTAGACCAACACTTGAAATCGAGCTTGTTCGAATTCATGTCTAGACCTTACACCAAGGCGAGGGACTCAATCCCTAGTCTCCTTGTACCCCAACGAATGTGCTGAGCACCTCTGATTGATGCCTCCCTTCTTAGAGAAAAGTTATAAAACTTCTCCTTCTCCCAAGCTTATTTTGATTCTCCATTTAATTAAGCTTGATTTCATGGCATTTTAACCATATGAATGTGTTCGTCTCGCTTAAACTAGTCCATAAGATCATACCCGAGGTGATTTGGTTGAGTTTAGATCGAGATCTTAAGGTTTTAGTGTGGACGAGCACGGGATCATCCTATCGGGGATGATGACGGGGAGCCGTTTGATCAAGCGTATATTAAATGGATGGAGGAGATCGAACCGGACAGCACTTCGGGACATGAATAGCGGGTCGAGTCAGCAAGCTACGTGGACGGCAGCGTCAAACCAGAGCACGCCACACATGCTTTCGGAGCCGTCGTAGGTTGAGGTGGCACGCTCGGCTTAAATAGAAAAATAGGGATATTTTCTTATTTATTTAATCCCCAAAACTTCAAAAATACATAACTTTATGTAGGAAAAGCACAAAAATAAAATAAAAATACCTTCATGCTCAGTGAAAAGAGGAGAATAATGTGGAATAATTTTCAAGTCCATTTGATGCATAAAATATTTTTAATTTAGAGGAGAATAATGTGGAATAACTTTCAAGCCCATTTGATGCATAAAATATTTTTAATTAATTAAATACTGTTTGGAGATCATTTGATTCTCCATGTATATTGACACATCACCTTGGCTTGAAATTTTGGCATATTGTAGGTTCTCCATGCATTTTGACACATCACCTTGACTTGAAATTTTGACTTGTTGTAGCCTCTGTAAGGAGGAATATTTTCTAATTTTTTCAAAGTCAGAGGAGGTTCCTATATAGGGATCCATATTTTTCAAAGATTTCCACATTATTTCTTTAAAATAATCATGAAAATTACCATATTGATTTGAAACTCCTAAGAAAATTTTGAAAGGTCCACCATGACCAGAGAAACCTTCGAAAATAATTTCGTGAGACAAGTCATTTAAAACATCCTTAAATTTTCCAAATACTAAATCACTAAGATAATTAATTTTGAAATATAAAAGAATTTAAATGACTTGATTTTTTATCTCCTCTGTGATTTATGATCCAGAAAACTCATCATAAAAGTTTCAAAATGTTTTGAGTTCATTTGATAACTTAAAATGATTTTTAAAGATAAATACCACTCTTAACATTTAAATGATTTTGAAAAATCAAAATATAACTCAAAAAATTATGAAACTTAGTTTTTTGAGTTCTCTGTGATCAGGGGTATTTTCTAAAAATAAAATGATATTTAAAATAAAAACTTGATTTTTAGCCTATTCTAAATATTTAAATAATTAAAAATTCATAAAAATCATAAAAATGATAAAACTCATGGAAATGTTCTAAATTATTTCTTAATCACCTAGGAACAATTAGAATATTTTTCCTGATTTTCTAGATAAATATATTGAATTTCAAAGCTTAAAAATAATTTTTAAAAGGCTAAAAATGAGTTTTTACTAAAATAATTTCAATAAATCAAGGGAAAATAAAAAAAAATATAAAATTTGCTCCTCTGAGTTCTCTAACCTTAGGGAGATTTTTCAAAAATACCAAATTTAATTTTGACTGCCTGAATTATTTTATTTTTATTAAACAACTTAGAATTTAAAATAATTCTAATAAATCATAGAGAATTTAAAAAATTGTGAAATTTGATCCAAATGCTCCTCAAGTCTAGGTATATCTCCAATAAAAATATCAAGGGAGTGTAATTTACCTTGGTCAAGTTAGGAATTTTCTTTGAAAAATCCTTTTTTTGCATTAAAAAAATTATTTAAATTAAATTAAATTTTGAAAAATCCCATTTTTCTCTTCTGATGTCTCAATTGACCCATGAATGAGGTAGAATAAAAATTTTAAAGTCATTTGAATTGAATTTGACAAANGAAGCCAATAATTAATCAATGTAATACCCCTATTTTGATTTTTAAATAGAATCCAAATCATGAATCATGACCACTTAAAGCTTAACCTTCTCAAAACTAATTAAGACACTCATCTAGGTCTTAAGGGCTTAGTGGTGACTTAAGCCAAATCAAAATTGACTAAATAATGATTAGAGAAATAAACATAATTAAATCAAACATCCTTGAAACACCACTAAGCCTAATTAGGTTTAAAAATTTGGCTAAGTGTCCAAATTACACTAACTTGCCTCTTTAAAGGTCTTCACCCACATAATTTTCAAATTAAATGATAAATGATAATTACCTTATCCTTAGGGATAATTAAGACATCAATGTTCACTGAATAATAAGGATATTTACAGGATGAACCATTAAGTAACATAATAAGTTTAAATGGACTCAAGGCTTTTCAACAGTTGGTGAGAGGGAGGCATGGACCTGCTTCCCCTTCCTAACTTGTTGGATACGTCAGAGGCCTATTAAACTTAATATTCTTTGCTCAATGGAATCATCCTTAATTAAACTTTTAATGACTCACCAAGATATGACATAGGGTTAGGAAAATTACCAAAATTTTACCTTTTCTGCTCTTCATCTCACCACAAGATATGACATAGGGTTAGGAAATTACCAAAATTTTACCTTTCCTATCCTTCATAAACTGCCTTAACATGCATTTTAAGTTTCAGGTGGTGGAACGAGAAGACTCGCTAGGTACACTTTTATAGTTTTTAACGTTGTCTTTCTTGTACTTTCATACTGTACTTATATACCTGCAAATTTGCATGCTAGACAACGATGTCACCCTGCATGAAAACTAAAACTATAAGGATAGCCACATAACCAAAACCATAACCCGAAACCAAAACTAAAACCAACCAAGATAAAATTCACCGCCACAACATTCAATATATAAAACAACTCAAAATTTAATCACAAACATCACATAAAACTACAACTTCAACTAAATTAAGACGTCTCCATTTGATAATTGAGAATCCCTCGGAGGAGGTAACCTACGGTTGCTAACGAGGCTTCCCATAATTTAAATGAAATATTGGAATTCATTAAGTTGAGTTTAGTAAGTTCATTTGGACTAAGTGAATCCAATAGAAAATAGTGGTGCCGGAACGAGAAACCGTAGGATCCTAACGAGTGTCGCTCTAATCAACTTTAATATGCCCGCATAAAATTTAAAGAACTTCAACCATAGGGCCACCTAATTTAATGTTATAACTTGACACACTAGATAACTCAGAATTGTCGCAGCAAGGAGCTTGGAGCTAGCATGGTGGGCAGCAAGGCCATCTTCAACAGCAAAACCTGTCTTCTTCAGCTAAACCAATCATCCTTCCTTAGACTTAAATAACAAAGTCATAGGACTTCGAGGTTTCTTGCTTATGCACCGTAAAACCTCAGCTTATCTTTAGGCCTTTGCATAGCCCTGCTATACAATATAAGCCCTAACTCGTCTTCATCACCTTATCTTTAGGCCTTTGTATAGCCCTGCTATATAATATAAGCCCTAACTCGTCTTAGCCGAGGTTGTCGTTTATCACGACCTAAATCTTCACATCTTCCAGGCTATTTGTGTGATCATTCGAGATTTTCGTTTGTCACAACCTAAACCCTCACATCTTCCAGGCTATTTGTGTGATCGTTTCACACGAAAAGGTTGTCGTTTGTCACAACCTAAACCCTCACATCTTCCAGGCTATTTGTGTGATCATTTCTGTTGTCATTTGTCTCGACCTAAACCCTCACATCTTCTAAGCTATTTGTGTGATCATTTCACACAAATGTAAGCCCTAACTAATAAAATTGGCAGGATGAAACACCTAAATATTTCTTCTCAAAACTGAAGCGAAACATTAGGATAGCTTGGGAAGTCACCGAGGTTCTTCTATGGATCCATGACATCCCCTAGTTCTTCTTCCTTTAGATTCTACAATAAAATGTTACAAATTTGAATCAATCCCCTTTCACACCTCTACATCCGAATTCATTGAAGGGTCCCACCCTTTGAGATTCCTTGAAGATAATTTTTCTTGATTTTTATCGAGAGGCTTCTTAAGTGACTTTGGTCATTTAAGATGTAATTAACTTTAGGGGCTTGCCCTTATAGAAAGCATGTCCGAACCAAGCTTAATATAAAACCTATTTAATCCTTAATATTAAATAGGGGAACTTGTTGGCAAATACAAAGGTTTTGCAGACCAATCGGACGTCATACTTTCCTTAGTTTATTTGATTGAGCCTCATCCTCAAGTCTTGTGTTTATCCGATGTCATACTTTCCTTAGTTTATTTGATCGAGTCTCATCCTCAAGTCTTGTGTTTATCCTTTGGAATAGATACAATATTTGAGGTACAGTGCTCTTTCATTTAAACTATGAAAACTATAATGTCATTTTGATTTCATATTTTTCTAAAACTAAATATATATGTAAATTAAAACGTCCTTCCGAAGCGGGCAACGAGATTTTGATTCTGGTGACCGACAGCTTCTTATGGGCAACACTCCAACCAAAAATAGCTCCGACAATTAGCTTATTCAATTTTGGGAGAGGTATATTTGTATATGGAATATTTATATTTTAAACCTTTTTTNTGATTCCGGTGACCGACAGCTTCTTATGGGCAACACTCCAACCAAAAATAGCACCGACAATTAGCTTATTCAATTTTGGGAGAGGTATATTTGTATATGGAATATTTATATTTTAAACCTTTTTTTGTTTAAAATTGAATCAAATCAAATAATGAATTGATAAAATTTTAATAAAACATCAATCAAATAATTAAAATATTGTAGCTCAATCAAAACTTTGTTTGAGTTGATAAAATGTGCAAAAAGGTTAAAAGTGCAATTATCAAATTGTTGAGAGATTGAAGTTTTAAATATGTTGTGATGATTGGTTGATGAATTTTATCTTTTGGAATCATATAATTTACTGATTGAAAAATGCTATCAAAATTTGGATGAATTTACATTTGTAAGTTTCTTTGAATTTACAAAAATACCCCCAATTACCTTTTCACTCTTTGATGAAAGAAGTAGAGGTAATAAGATCCAAATAATCGAACCAAATTATTTACCAGATAAAGGTAAGCCTTTGAAATATATTTCTAACTTGGATAGAAGTGGTGAAAATATAAATAAGGTATTTACATACATACCTTTCTTAGTAAAATTTGAATAACTTTTTTCTATAAGACTCCAAATTGAATGAGTAAATCATATTAAGGGAAAGTAAAAAATATAAAAATCATATCAACTCGATAAGTTTTCATAATTTCTCATTAACAAATTCTTTAATAAATTCAATAATTCATAAAAATTTTAAAATGAACTTGAAATAACTTGAGAAATTTTGAGATTATTTGAAATCATATTTTAAACTTCTTAGAAAGATTTCAATTATTTTGGAGGCAATTTTGATTTGTTATGAATTTTTGAATAAAAATAACCTTAAAAATTGAATTAATTTTAATAAAATTTAAAAATTCACAAAGGTTTTATAAAAATTCTATCAAATTAATATAAGTCTCCAAATAAAATTTCACGTCATTTTGAAGTCATTTAAAAAAACATTTAAAACCATAAATTTTACAAAAAGATTTACAACAAAATAATTTATAAAAAATTCACAAAATATTTTTTTTAAGAAAATTATAATAATTGAGTTTGTAAGAACCATATTCACTTCTCTAGGTGATTTGCAGGATTTTATAAANGATTTACAACAAAATAATTTATAAAAAATTCACAAAATATTTTTTGTAAGAAAATTATAATAATTGAGTTTGTAAGAACCATATTCACTTCTCTAGGTGATTTGCAGGATTTTATAAACTCTAATAATATTAAACCTTGATTTATGTCTTCCAAAAGCATATAAATAGGTTTAATAATGATAATGATAAAAAAAACAAACAAAACAATAATAATTAACCCTTTGGGTTTACGAAAACTTCTTGGATGATGTAACCCATGGTTGCTGACAAAAGTCTTCTGATCTAAACATGTTTATTTACATCTTTAGACTAAGTAAATAAAAAACTAATAGTAGTACCAGGTTGATGAAACCATGGGATCTTGACCGGTTACATAAAATTAAAATAAAATTACTTCTCATTAATCATTTCCATAATCATTTTCTTTTTTATAATATTGAGTACTAAAATGAATTTGTACTAGAGGACTATTGTAAGTAAATAATAAGAACCTAGGATGGGTCTCTTAAGGTATGGCTTTATACTTTATTTTACTGAATTCGTGGTGTTGTACTTATGTTAACTATCAACCACTGAGATATCCGGAAGAAGACAAAACAAGAAGCAAAGGATGAATTTCAACTAAACCCTCAACGTTATCTTAGATGGAGTCGGTTAATATAATTCATAACCTTATAGGATTTTGATGTATTTTTTCTGGTACAATACAAAAATCCTCATACCAACTTAGACATTTGCATAATTGTATGTCGTGCAATATAAGTCCTAAAATTTTAAATAAATNTGTCGGTTAATATAATTCATAACCTTATAGGATTTTGATGTATTTTTTCTGGTACAACAAAAAAATCCTCATACCAACTTAGACATTTGCATAATTGTATGTCGTGCAATATAAGTCCTAAAATTTTAAATANTTAACACATATATTTCCTTGTCACTGCTTGGGTTGGATGTGAGTGCTGGTGCTCTCCTTCCTAACATAACACANTCTTGTCACTACTTGGGTTGGATGTGAGTCCTGGTGCTTTACTTCCTAACGTGACACATATATTTTTTTTGTTACCTCTTGAGTTGGATTTGAGTCCTGGTGCTTTCCTTCTCAATGTAACACATATATTTCCTTGTCACTGCTTGGGTTGGATGTGAGTGCTGGTGCTCTCCTTCCTAACATAACACATATATTTTCTTGTTATCTCTTGAGTTGGATGTGAGTACTGGTGCTTTCTTTCTCAATGTAACACACATATTTTCTTGTCACCTCTTGGGTTGGATGTGAGTCATAGTGCTTTCCTTCCTAACGTGACACACACATTTTCTTGTTACCTATTGAGTTGGATGTGAGTCCCAGCGCTTCCCTCCTCAATGTAGTAGATATTTTTATTGGAGCCGGATCTGAGCCTCTGTGTTTTCCGTCTCGATTCAGTTCTCTTACACAATCCTANAACACATTTTCTTGTTACCTATTGAGTTGGATGTGAGTCCCAGCGCTTCCCTCCTCAATGTAGCAGATATTTTTATTGGAGCCGGATCTGAGCCTCTGTGTTTTCCGTCTCGATTCAGTTCTCTTACACAATCCTATTCTCATCTTTTGAAATAAATTTCAAGACCACCTTAAATGGATTATGGCATCTGATTCTTATTTCGGGATTGATACCCAAATTTCAATTCCCACCTCGGGTTCAACACCTATATACTGACTCTCATCCTCTATAATTACCTAAAATTTCATAACTCAAAAATCACTCTCCGATCCCCAGCGAGAGTCCCTACTCCTTGATTTCAATCAGATGATCACCTGCTAATTTCCCAGTGGAAGCAAATCACACACAACTCTACACATACTTCCGGGTCTGTTGACTTAGGAGTTTGTATTGGTTTTTGTTGATCTCGTCGGTCAACGCCAATACACGCGGTGTTCTTGCTCAGCGCACCACACCTATTGGGGGTCCATTTGTTGACATCACTTTTGGTTGAGGTTTAGTTTTTCCTCTTTAGTAGCCTAAGGTCTAGCCATAAGACTTTCCTATTGACTATTCTTAAAAAGTTAGACATGGAACCCTCACCATTAGAAATTCTACACTCTTCTTTACTCAACTTGAAGTTCCACATATTAGTCCTAACCTCTAGCACTTAGTAGGCGGGTTCACTATGATGAAACTCAAGATGAGTTACCCTTATGACTGCTGGACCTTAGGGTTGACCCTGGGTGTTGGCCTAGGGCTAAAACACTCACTTGCAATCATTTACACTCACAATCACTCACTATCCTAAACTTAAACTTCTAGGCTTTGATCCCTTGATACTTTTGGGAGACTCATGTAGGTGGTCCCCTAAACCCATTAGCTCTAGGCTAGGGTTTGGCTAAGATCACTACATAAAGAAACCAAAATGGGATTTCCGTTGGTCCATGGCTTATTTATGTTGTTTGACACTCCAAATCTACCAAGACACCCAACCCAGCCTTTTGCCCCTAAATTCCCCCAAATTACCAAAANAAACCAAAATGGGATTTTCGTTGGTCCATGGCTTATTTATGGTGTTTGACACTCCAAATCTACCAAGACACCCAACCCAGCCTTTTGCCCCTAAATTCCCCCAAATTACCAAAATACCCTTCTTTATCCAAAAATTCTAAAAATTCTAAAAAATCCCAAAAATTTCCAAAACCTTCCAAATATTCCCAATTTCATTTTTCTCAACTATCACATGACAAAATTTGGCCAACTTGTCCATCTTTGACCAAAACCCCCAAATTGCCCTTTAAAGACCCATATTTTCCCCAAATTACCCCAAATGTCTATTCAATGTGTCTCAATTTACCCCAATTTCAATTCTAAACTCAAATTAACTCTTGATATGACCAATATAGACCAAATCCTAGCTTAATTGGTCCATAATTTGAACCCAATTTTGAGCTAAACCAAAAACCCAATTTTTGCCCTTTGGCTTGGGTTCCACCAAATTGAACCCATAGCCCACTCAATTGGCCACAATTTGTGTTAAAAAACCTTCATAACATCCCCATACATCAAAATTGACCTTCAATTAGCCTTGATGAGACCTCAATTTCATTTGATTTCAACCTAAGTCCAAAAACCCCAAATTTGCCCCAAATTGGCCATGTCTCAAAATCTCACCAAATTGATGGCCTTAGCCCTAAAATTTCCACTCCATCCCTGCATGAAAAATCTTCACAACATCTCCCTTGATCATTTGAGTCATTGAATTTGGACTTAGCCTAATGCTAGCCCAACCTAGACCTATGTCTAGCCCAACATTCCCAAATTTACCAAATTTCAAAAATCCCTCAAATTGACCTACCAATTGAACTCAAAATCACTTCAACCCTTCACCAAAAATCTTCATAACAATCATCTAGACAATATTGATCAATCAATTGGGTCAACTGACATGATTAACCTAGCCTAAACCCAAACTTTGATCACTTGAACCCATGCATTAAACATGATCAAACCACCATAAAGAAATCAAATTAACTCCACCTCAGCCATTTATTAGACCCTAAGTCTGAGCCAAACCCCATCTAACCACCTAAACTAAGCTATGGACCAAAATTCCATCAAATTAAGGGATCTTATTTCAAAAAATGCACATGCTTAAGATACCCTTTCCAAAATTAAAACCCCATTGCTTTAACTTGCTTTGACAGATTCCCCTGGATATCCCGAGCTCCTAACCACCTCCCCTACCATGGCCGGCCGACCTAGTCACCGGAGAAGCCAAAATTGAAAGCCACCCCCTCTTCAATTTCACCCAAATCAAACCTAGAGGCCAGCTCAGCCAAACCAAATTATAGAGCTCCTCTGCCCTCTACCTAAGCACAACAATGCACCCAAACATTTGCAATGAGAGCCACCCCATGGCCATTTTTATAAAAACTCACCTCCACGACCATGAGAGGTGTGCTGAAAATTTTCTCAGAGAGAGCTTCCCAAATCACTCATAGAGCTTCTTTAAAACCTCCACAGCCCATTCCAATCACTCTATTGCCTTGATTCCCCCCGTGTAACCCTAATTTTGAGCTTGAAAATTAGGGCAGAAATAGGACATCCCTGAAAACTTCACCAAACTTCAATTGCTTGTGCCCACACCTTCACAACAGCAAGAGAAGACAAAGTCCCATCAAATTACCCTCTGAAATAGCCTCTACAATAGCTCTATACCAACACCCAAAATCGGCCTTGATCAAAATCACACCTAGGCTTTACACCATGACTAGGGGCTCAATCTCTAGCCTCTTTGGATCCCAAAAAACGTGCAACTTCACTTCTCAGAGCCAAGTTATAAAACTTCTTCTATTCCTGAGCCTATTTGAACTCTCCATTTGTTTTGAGTTGATTTCATGGCATCATAACCGTATGGATATGTTCTTCTAGTATAGACGAGCATTTAAAAAACAATAATCTAATTTGGGTAAGAAATGAGAGAGATCTTAAGGCTAGAAGATGGACGATTCTCGGGCTAGGCTATTGGGGATGATGACGGAGCGTCGTTCGATCGCACGTGTATCAGATGGACGGTCGAGATCAAGCCGGACAGCTCTTCGGAACATAAACCGTAGGTCGAGCCAGCGTTGAGGTGGATGGCGACATTGAATGGGAGCGTGCCTCGTGGAGCTTCGGAGCCGCCATAGGTTGAGGTGGCGTCGCGCGTTTAAATAGATAAATAGGGATTTAATTAATTCAGAAAATGATCCCTAACTTCAAATATTCATATCCTGGTGTAGAAAAATCACAAAAATAAAATTAAAATACCCTCTTGCTCAGTGAACAAAGGAGAATAATGTGAAAATGATGTGGAATCCATTTGATGCATATTTTATTTTTAATTAATTAAACAATAATTTGAATGTTTTGATTCTCCATGCATGTAGTAATCACACTATGGCTTGAAATTTTAGCATGTTGTTGTCTCTATCTTAGGGAACATTCCCTGATTTTTCCAAAGTCAGAGAAGGTCCCTAGACAGAGAATCATATTTTTCAAGTTTATATGCATTATTTGCTTAAATTAATCATGAAAATTAGCATGTTGTTAGAAAAATCCAAGAAAATTTTGGAAGGTTTATGATGACCAGAGAGTCCTTGGGAAAATTTCTCATGGGTCAAGTCATTTAAAATGCACCTAATCTTACAAACCCTAAATCACTAAAATAGTTAATTTTGAAAAATATAAAAAAGAAAATTACTTGATTTTTTATCTCCACTATTTTTCAAGATCCAGATAACTCACCATAAAAATTTCAAAGTATTTTAAGTTCATTGGATAACTTAAATTAAATTTTCAAGTTAATTAACATTTTTGGCACTAAAATGATTTTTAATAATTAAAATGTAACTTAAAAAATTATAAAACTTATTTTTTTGAGTTCTTTGTGATTAGGGGTATTTTCTAAAAATAAAATGATATTTAAAATAAAAACTTGATGTTTAGCCTATTTTAAATATTTAAATAATAAAAAAATCCATAAAAATCACAAAAATAATAAAATTCATGACAATGTTTTAAATTGCTTCCTAAGCACTTAAGAATAATTAGAATATTTTTCCTAATTTTCTAAATAAATATACTGAATTTCAACGCTTAAAAATAATTTTTAAAGGTTAATAATGAGTTTTCACTAAAAATAATTCCAATAAATCAAATAAATTTGGAAAAAATATAAAATCTTCTCCTCTGAGTTGTCTGACCTAGGAGGACTCTTCAAAAATATGAAAGTTAATTTTCTCCATTTAAAATATTTTATATTTAATAAATACCCTAGAACTTAAAATAATTCTTAAAGTTCAAATAAAATTTAAAAAATCATGAAATTTGGTCCAAAGGCTTCTTTGGTCTAATTATACCTCCAGTAAAAATTTTAATGGATTAAGGTTTAACTTGGTCAAGTTAGGAATTTTCTTTCTATAATTATATAAATTAAATTGAATTTTAAAAAATCAGATTTTCTTCTCTGATGTCTTAATTGACCCACGAATAAAGTAGGATAAAAATCGCAAAGTCATTTTGATTAAATTTGATGAATTATGAAGTGTTAGAGCTATAGGGGCAAATGTGTAATTCTGAAAATTTAGCCTTAACATTTAGGCTTAATTCAGGGAGGGAAATGGGTAACCTCTGATCTTAATTTGGATGTTTGAAACACAAGGGGTAAATTGGTAGAAACCAACCTCACTTTCTTAATAGAAAAGATAAGTTAATAAATTTCTAAATTATTAAAATTTGGAAGTTTGTTAAAATAAATGAACCCATGACTTAGGGGTATGACTTTTGAAGTGAATAATTAATAAATTTAATACCCCTATTTTGATTTTCAAATAAAATTCAAATCATGACCATCTAAAGCTTAACCTCTTTAAAATTAATTAAGGCACTCACTTAGGTGTTAAGGGCTTAATAGTGACTTAAGATAAATCAAGGCTGATTAAATGAAGAATATAAAAACAAACTCAGTTAAAATTAGAACATCTTTCAAACACTACAAGCCTAATTAGGAGTAAAATTTGGTTAAGAGTTCCAATAACACTAACTTGCCTCTTTGAAGGGTCTTCACCCACATAATATTCAAAATTAAATTACAAATGATAATTAACATATTCTTAGGGATAATTGATGCATCAATGTTCATTGAACACCAATGGTATTTACAGGATGAATTATTAAGAAACGTAATAAGTTTAAAAAAACTCAAAATTTTCCACCAGGCAGCTAGAGAATAACACGGACCTGCTTCTTTCTCTAGACCTGTTGGATACCTCGTAGATCTATTGAACTTAATATATTTTGCTTGACAACATCATCCTTAATTAAACTCCTAAGGACCCACCAAGATATGACCTAGGGTTAGATAGGTCGTCAAAATTTTATTTCCTTATTTCATATAAACTGCCTTAACATGCCTTTTTCAGCGTTGCCTTTCTTGTACTTTCATACTGTACTTTTATACCTGCAAACTTGCATGCTAAACAACGATCTCACCCTGCATGAAAACTAAAACTATTAGGATAGCCACAAAACCAAAATCAAAATTAAAATTAAAATCAACCAAGATAAAATTCACCTTCACAACATTCAAAATATAAAACAACTCNTAAAATCAAAATTAAAATTAAAATCAACCAAGATAAAATTCACCTTCACAACATTCAAAATATAAAACAACTCAAAATTTAATCAATAACATCACACAAAACTACAACTTCAACTAAATTAAGAAATCTCTATCGGATGATTGGGAATCCCTCGGAGGAGGAAACCTATGGTTGCTAACGAGGCTTCTCACGGTGTAAATGAAATTATGGAACTCATTAAGTTGAGTTTATTAAATTCATTTGGACTAAGTGAATCCAATAGAAAATAGTGGTGCTAGAATGAGGGAACCGTAGGATTGGTGTCGCTCTAATCAACTTTAACATGCCCCCATAAAATTTAAAGAACTAGATCCTAACCGGTGTCACTCTAATCAACTTTAATATGCCCTCATAAAATTTAAAGAACTTCACCAAGCCACCTAATTTGACATCATAATCTGACACACTAGAAAACTAAAACTTGTCGCGGCAAGGAGCTTGGAGCTAGCATGGTGGGCAGCATGGCCATCTTCAACAACAAAACTTGTCTTCCCCAGCNCATAATCTGACACACTAGAAAACTAAAACTCGTTGCGGCAAGGAGCTTGGAGCTAGCATGGTGGGCAGCATAGCCATCTTCAACAACAAAACTTGTCTTCCCCAGCTAAGCCAATCTTCCTTCCTTAGACTTAAACAACAAAGCCATAGGACTTTGAGGTTGCTTGCTTGTGCAACGTAAATCCTCACCTTCTCTTTAGGCTTTTGTATAGTCCTGCTATACAATATAAGCCCTAACTCGTCTTAGGATTCCGAGGTTGTCGTCGGTCACGACCTAAACCCTCACATTTTCCAGGCTATTTGTGTGATAATTTCACACGAATGTAAGCCATAACTATAAAATTGACAGGATGAAACACCTAAATATTTCTT
>JXCR01078782.1:311150-338890 GCA_002079205.1 Phalaenopsis hybrid cultivar
ATATATATATATATATATATATATACCCGAAAGATGTATAAACATCCCTAACTAAAGTAGATGAATAAAATCTAGATTGTAAAATTTTGATTGAAGTTCTACTCACTCCAAAATGTCCCCCAAAATTGTATTCATGATATTTTTGAATAATTTCCTTAGTTTCTTTAATTGGTACACATCTTTGGATGAATAAGTATCTACTTTTTTTTTATATAAACAAAGGTAATCCCAAAAATAAAATCTTACTCCATGAATGAACTACTTCTTTTGGTGGATTTCTAATAAATTAGGCTAAATATTTCTATTTATATAGTTAACTGTATCAACATACCACAAAATACGATACTTAGATATAGAGTATAATTATTGATCAAGAAAATTTTCATTTATTTCAATATCATTATCACCATAATTTTCCTATTCTAGGCTTGATAAATGATCTGCTATTTGATTATCAGTACTCTTCCTATCCACTACCTGTAACTCAAACTTCTGCATTAAAAGGACCCATCTAATTAGTCATGGTGTCACATCCTTCTTCAGCTTCAAATATTTAATAGTAGAATGATCAGTATGCACAATGCATTATTCCTCAGTAAGATAAGGTCTAAAGTTATCAAAAGCATACACTATTGTCCAAAATCCTTTTCACTAGTGGTATAATTAATTTGAGCTCTATAGTATATAACTTTAAAAATCTTATCATATTTTTGCCCTAATACAGCCCTAATAGCATAATCACATGCATCACACATTAATTTGAATGGTTTTTCCTAGTCAGGTGAAATAATAATAGGTGCATTGATAAATTTTCTTTTAGTAAATTGAAGCTAATTAGGCATTCCTCATTAAAATTAATATTCATTTCTTTTTCTAAAAGATGACAAAGAGACTTGATTAATTCTATCCAACATTTTGACAAAGAGACTCAGTTCAATCCATATCGGTGCACATTACGTCTATCCAACATTTGATCTAAAAAATTTAGAGGAAAGTGATCTTTCCTGGTGGCGATCTTTAATTTTCTATAATCAATACAGATTCATCGTCCAGTGACTTATCTTATTGTAATTAATTCATTCCTTTTATTTACTATTACAGTCACTCCTCCTTTTTTAGGAACGCTATGGATTGAATTGACTCAAGCATCGTAAAAAATAAGATAAATGATTTCAGCATACAACCACTTAAATATTTCTTTTTTAACAACTTCTTTCATAATAGAGTTCAATATTTTCTAAGGATCAACCCTAGTTTTTCGATCATCTTTTATTAAAATCTCGTGCATATAGATTGAAGGGTTAATTACTTTAATATCAACTAAAATCCATCCAAAGGCTTTCTTATGATTTTTCAATGGGTGCATTGATTTTTCGTCCTGATCTACAATTAAATTTAATGATGTTATTATAGGTAATGTAGATGAAGTCCCTCAAAAATGTACTTTAAATAAGTGGTGAACACCTTCATCTCAAGTTCAGGAGGTTTTTCAGTTGAAGGAAGCAGAGTTTTACTATTTTTAGAAGTGTCCAAAACCTTAATACTTTCATGAACATAATTTGAATCCTCAGTATTTATCTCATTTTATTTTTTTTATCATCAATTTCAGTTTCATCCTCCAACTATTGTTGATTTATTTTGACTTCATATCCTTCTTGAAAATGACTATTAATTAAGTAATTAGTAATATCCATTCTGTAACATTTATCATCTTTTCCTTTAGTTGGATACTCCATAGATTTTAACACATTAAAAGTAACTTCCTGATCATTAACTCTCATAGTCAAGTCTCATTTTCAGACATCTATCATTGCTCGTCCAAAGGCAAGAAAATGTCTCCCCAAAATGATATCCATAGGAAAGATAAATTTATTCACTTTTACAAGTACATCTGATGTGGCTTTTTGTGTATGCGTTGTAAATATCTTTCAATAATACAACACACACATGACACCATAATTAATAAATATGTAGATCAATCAGAACAAAAATCACTTAAGTATAAATAGTTTTATATTTTAAAAGCTTTAAGCTGTCTAACCTCATATTTACACAAGTATACGCATCGCTCAAGTAATAAAGAGCTCTAATGAAGTCCTGAGTATTGATCCCATGGGGAGATGTAAATTCTTATGGTTACAATGTAAAACAAAATATCTAAATAATATAAAATTTAGTAAGGAAAACTATGGATTTCATTTAGTAAGAAAAACTATTCTAAAGTAATTAATGTATGTTAAATGAAATGTAGCTAAAAGATCTAAGTTAACTAAGCTATTTTCTATACTTCAAAGCTAAACTTACTAAGACTAAATAAAGTTTTGTAAAAAAGAGTTCAAATTTAAGAAAACATCCTTCCCGTTTGCAACGAGTTTATGGTTAGTGAAGTAATTAAAATCTTTTAAATTATATATATAATTGTATTGTACCAAATAGAAGAAATCCTATTCTTGACCATTTGTTGAGTGCATAAATAACATTAGCTATTCCAAAGTTCAGTCGCTAAATCCGTGGTTAGATTGAGAAGATACTGGCTCCCACTCCAGAGCTCCCACTTCTCCTTCCCCTGAGGGCTAACAAGCTCGCTTTAGTTTTTAAGCAACTGGACAAAATTGGGAATCTTAGCCATCAAAATACATTTCTCTATATATTTGCACTCAACCCCATGGATTACATTCTCACACATGAAATTGAATGTGACACTTACCTTGTTGTAGAAACCATAGCCCTTTTGGATTTTATGTTTTTCAAAAAATTTTAACATTTCAATTGGCCAAGATAAAAAAGGAATTGAAGATTAGAGTTCTTATAATCAGAATTTATTGACATTTAAAACCTTGCACAATAATATTAATTCTTCACAAAAATAGATCTCATTGTAGGGAAAAGGATAAAGAAGACTACTCAGAAATCAAGAGAAGGATACGACAAAATATGTATTTCATATATAAAAACAAGTTTACAAAAAAAAAGAAAAGAACACAATCTATCTCACATCCTCCTCAAGCAAATCCCTTGAAGTTTCCTTTAAGAACTTTTCTCCTTACAATTACACTTAATTCTCTCTTAGAAATGCAATGAAGAAGAAATCTCTTACCTTCCCTCTCCTCTTATAAGTCTAGAAGAAAATCCTCTAAAAAACATAACTCTTCTCTCTAGGACTTCTCATGTCGCTATCACTCTACCACACCACCCAAGAATTTACTGGACCTTTTCTTTTAAATGGGGCACCATCCTTCTCTTCAATGGAATTCAAAATTTCCTCCTTATTCCCAAGAGGCTCATCTCTTCAAATCAAGAGACAAATTCCTTCATCCAAGAGACATGTCTCTTTATTCAAGAGCCTTTCCAAAGTGTTTAGATGCATTGAACCACTCTATCAGGCGTTTGAATTACTTGGAGCTTTCTAGAACCTCTCAAAATAGTCAATAGCTGCCACAATTCGTCTTAAGTCGTCTTAGGCACCTGTTCTGGCTCATCAAACGCAGTTTACTGGAGTTTCACACTCTCTCTAGATTATAGCACCTCTGGCACCAGTTTTGGTGCCTCTGACACCTCTTATTTGTAAAATGGCACCTTTACTGCTAGTTCTGCAGCCTCAAGCTCTAAGAAGTTGAAAATCATTTTGACTTCAAATTTCTTTCTTTTTGCTCCTTTTTGATCCAAATGCCTAAAATAAATATACCTACAATAAAACATGAAAATAACATTCTTTAAAGTGCAATATCACCAAATTTAAGAATAAAATGTAGACATAAAATTCCATAGTTTTTTTATGTATCAAAATCCACTAAACTTAAATGTTACCTATCCTTAAGGGATTCGTTTACTACATAAAAACTATGACTTGTGATAGAGATTAACTTATAAACTTCTATAATTTTTTTTAATAAATATAATAGTATAACATAAGAAAAACTTTTAAAAACTTAGGTTAAAACTAAAAGTATAAGAACACCTAGTAGACAAGTCTAAGATTTCTGAGTCTCTATTCATTTCAAGAAGAACTGTAATTTCTCATATCAAAGATACTTAGAATGTCCATATGAAAATTAATTTTAAGAGAACTTTATTAGTAAGAATACTAATACTCAAAAAAATGTTTAGAAAGTGTAATAAAGCCTTTTTCGTCAAGTTAATTCAAGTGAAGCCAATTTTGGATTAGGCATTTCTTCAAGATTCTCCTGACATATTTTTCTTTTCTTTTCCTTTTTCTTTTCTTTTTCTTTTATTTTTCTTTAGGATCATCTTCAATCCTTTCATCTTTTTTTTTTTTTCATATAATATTTACTATATCTGGATAGCCTTTAATAATTTTGAACTTCATTATCCTCTTCTTGAAGTTAAAAACTTCTTAGCTTCGTTAACTTTATAAATTCATATTAGCTTTAAAAATTTTTCTTAAAGACTCATTCTTTTCTTCTTATATGAAACTATAATATTTTTAATACTTCAAACTTACAATTTCTTTTACTTTAAATAGAAAAAGCATTATCTTATACTTTCATACTAAATCTTAACTCTAGAATTAATCATCATTATTAAAGATTTTTGCTTAAATGTACTATAATATTTGAAAACAAAAATATAGTTATCTAAAGTTAGCCCCTAATACCAAAGGTTAGGTTAAATTAATTTCTTAAAAATATTTAGCTAATTTAGGACAAATAAAATTTAGTTTACTTCTTTTCTAAAGAAAATTTTATTTCCCCCAAACATAGATTTTCTTAATAATAAGTAAAGCATTCAGTACAAAAAAAAATATTAGTGGAAAGAAAAGAGTAAATGCATAAAAATAGTACTTACTTGTAGAGAGTTCTGAACATGAAACTTGGCTCTGACACAGTGCAAGTACTGATTAAAAAGTATAGGCTTTAAAGTATTAAATGAAACACAATATATCACCAGGATTTGCTAAAACAAATAATGCTGACATAAAAATTTACAATTTACATCTATACACACAAACAAGTTTAATAATACACTTACAAAGAAAACCAACACATTAAAGTCCAAATTATAACATCAACAAAAAAAATTAAACAAACATCAATGAACAAAAACAGATAATACCCCAACAAATCATCACTCATCATCTTCCTCTTCTTCTTCCTCCTCCTCCTCTTCTTCTTCTTCAAAATCTTCAAAGTTTTCTTTCACATAAGACATAAAATTGGGGCATGGAGGAAATTCTACATAACAACCACCCAAAGGATATCTAACCATACCCACTTGATATGCAATATCATGTTGAACTCTTCTTTAGTGATAATCATCATTATGAACATCCCTTGATTCCAAACCATCTATTCTATTCTGCAATGCTACTATATCTGATTGTTTAATCATTAAATGTTCCATAATTTTTTCAAGTGAGATAGTACTGGAAGTAGATGGTCCTACAGCTGATGTAAAAGGTTGATCTCTACTTCCAGTTCTAGATCTAGCAAATGACTCAAATTTATGAACTGTGGGTTTTCTAATTGATTTAAGTGGCTGTAACATTTTTTCATCCTTATGAAACTCTACTCTTGATTATTCACATAAGGTGAAAATTAAGGCAGGATAACCTAAACCACTAGTGGTTCCACTTCTAACAATACTCTGAGCATTATGAAGAATGGGAGCACCAATATCAATAGTCTTCATTTGTTGTATGCAACAATTCATTACTGCTCTCTCTTTGGTTACTTCTCTAAGGTGATTAGATAGAAGTAGTTTCATAGAAATAAAGCAGTGCCATGCTTTAGATTTCACATTTAACATGGTAAAACACCACTAACAATGTAGTTCATATGGTAAAACACCACTAACAATGTTGTTCACAATATCAGCATACCATGATATTTCCCATTCTATAACAAGATATAGTTGTTCATCCAGAAAAGTTTCATTAATTTCTCTTTCAAGATCACATGTATCTTCTTGTTCCAGTCTAGATAAATGATTAAATATTTGATTATCAGATCATTTCCTATCTATTACTACAAACTTAAATTCTTGCATCAAAAGCACCCCTCTAATTAATATTAGTTTTGCATCCTTCTTTTGCATTAAATATTTTATAGCATTGTAGTTTGTATGCACAATACCTTTAACTTCAATAAGATATGTCCTGAACTTATCAAAAGCATAAACAATTGCTAATAACTCTCTTTTAGAAGTGGAATAATTAATTTGAGCATCATTTATAGTTTTACTAACATAATATATCACTTTAAAAATTTTGTCATATCTCTGCCCTAAAATAGCTCTAATAGAATAATCACATGCATCACACGTTTGCTCGAGTAGTTTCTCCCAATCAGGTTAAACAATTATAGAGGTTGTGATTAATTTTTCATTTAATGTTTTGAAGGCATTAAGGCACTCTTGATTAAAATCAAAATTTGTATCTTTTTCTAATGGTTGGCATAAAGGCTTTGTAATTTTTGAAAAATCTTTTATATACCTCTTGTAAAAACTAGCAAGTCCTAAAAAACTTCTAACTCCTCTTACAGTAGCAGGTGGAGGTAGGTTAGCTATATCTTGAATTTTTTTCAGATCTACTTCCATGCCATTTTTTGAAATTTTATGCCCAAGTACAATTCATCTTGCAACCATGAATTGACATTTTTTCGAGTTTAATACTAAATTTATCTTTTCACATCATTCTAGAACTTTCTCTAAATGATTTTTAAATTTTTCAAATGAAGTTCCAAACACTAAAAAATCATCCATGAGGACTTCTATCCCTTTTTCAATTAAATCACTAAAAGTTGGCATCATACATCTTTAAAATGTTGCATGTGCATTACAAAACCAAGGAGCATTCATCAAAAAACAAAAGTACCATAAGGACTAGTAAAGTTTGTCTTATCTTGATCTACAGGAGCAATAAGAATTTGATGATAGGTGGTATATCTATCTAAAAAGCAAAAAAAAACTGTGCTCAGCTAGCCTATCCAACATTTGGTCCAAAGAAGGTAAGGAAAAGTGATCTTTCTTAGTGGTCAAATTTAATTTTCTATAATCAATGCAAATTCACTAACCAATGACTTATCTTGTTAATATTAATTCATTATTCTCATTTGTCACAACATCACTCCCCCTTTCTTAAGAACGCAGTGAATTGAATTCACCCAAGCACTGTTTCAAAAAGGATATATTATTCCAACATCTAAACATTTTAAAATTTCTTTCTTAATAACTTCTTTCATCAGAAGCTTTAATATCCTTTTAGGATCAGCTTTTGGTTCATAATGTTCTACCAATAAAAATCTGTGCATACAAATCAAAGGAATGATTCTTTAGATATCAGCTATTGTCCATCCAAAGGCTTTCTTATATCTTCTTAAAGTTTTCAACAAATTTTTTTCTTATGCTTAGGTTAATTCTAAGGATACGATAATAGGTAATGTAGATAAATCTCCTAAAAAGGCATATTTTAAATATGTGAGAAGTGTTTTTATTTCTAGTTCAGGAGATTTCACAATTGAAGAAATCAAATTTCTGTTACTATTTGAAGGATATAACAATTCAAATTATTCATGAACGTAATACAATTCTTTATTACTCACTTCTATAGATTTATCTTGAATTATATCCTCATTTTCATACTCAAAATGTTCTTCTTCAGTTTTCTTTTCAAATGTATCTATAAAATATTCATTGCTTAAGTTATCATTAGTATCCATTCTGAAGCATTCATCATCTCTTCCATTTATTAGGTTTCTCATTGATTTTGAGATATTAAATGTAACTTCTTGATCACTGACTCTCATTATTAACTCTCCTTTCTACACATCTATCAAAGCTCTTTCAGTGGCAAGAAATGGTCTCCCTAAAATGATAGGAATTTCCTTATCTTCTCCATATCTAATACAATAAAGTCCATAGGAAAGATAAATTTATCAACTTTCACCAAAACATCTTTTATAACTCTTATAAGATAAGTAATTGAATGATCAACTAACTGAAGAGTTACAGTAGTAGGTGAAATTTCTCCTAAACCCAAACTTCTGAAAATCAATAGAGGCATCAGATTAATACTCCCTCTTTTTGCTAGAGGCATAAGATTAATATTAATTGCTTAAATAATCATTAATATCAATTATGAAGCATTCATCTTATCTTTCTTTTGTTGGTTATCTCATTGATTTTAAGATATTAAATGTAACTTTTTTATCACTGACTCAAATTGTTAACTTTCCTTTCTGCATATCTATTAAAGCTCTTTCAGTGGCAAGAAATTTTCTTCCTAAAATGATTGAAATTTATTTATCTTCCTTTATTTCTAACACAATAAAATCCACAAGAAAGATAATTTTTTCAAATTTTACGAAAAGATCTTCTATAACTCCTTTAGGATAGGTAATTGAACGATAAGCTAACTAAAAAAGTTACAGTAGTATGGGAAATTTCTCCTAAACCTAACCTTGTAAAAATTAATAGAGGCATAAGATTAATGCTCGCTCCCAAATAACATATAGCTCTTCTAAAAACTCTTTAGCCAATAGCTGAATGAGCAGTAAAACTACCAGGATCTTTAAGTTTTTTAGGAAGCTTTTCAGAATTATGTTGTTACACTCCTCAATGAGTGCAACAGTTTCATTGTCTGTAAACTTTCTTTTTTTATGAAGTATTTCCATCATAAACTTTACTTAGCTTAGCATTTGTTCCAGGGCTTCAACAAATGAAATGTTTATCGTTAATTTCCTTAATATTTTTAAGAATTTTGTAAATTGGTTATCTCTATTATACTACTTCAATCTTTGATGAAATGGAGGTGGTGGTCTTTCTATATTAATTTTCAATGGTTAAATAAGATATTCTAACTTAAGATGAAAATCTTCACTAGACTTTTCATTTTCCACCCCATCTTTCTCAACTTCAATCTCTTTTTAAACTTTTGTCTCTATTTCTTTTCCTCTCTCAGTTGAATAACCTTGATTTGCTCTTTATTCTGATCTTTAGGATTAACTTCAACATTAATAGGCAAAGTTCATGAATGTTTTTTGCTAAGTGTAGTGGCAATACATCTCAACTGGTTGTCCACGAAGCAGCGTCTTGGCGTCTCCTTAATTTATGAATTGCTATTAAAACCTAGAGGATAATAAGGTTTATAGTTAATGTTCCCCTAGTTGTTGGAATTTCTCATTAGTTTCACTGAATTGTTCCCCCATTGTAGATTCATAACATTAGAGTTATTATTACTCCAGGTGAAATTAGGGTGATTTTTCCAACCAGTACTATAATAATTTGAATAAAGATTATTAGTTTTATTATTTATTTAAAGCTTCATATGAAGATTGAGAATTTATCATTTGTCATAATGAATTTTCCTCAAGCACAGGAGGTGTCTGAGAATAATTCATTCCATATTGATCTATCTTCTTTGATATTGCAGCAATATGAGCAGCCAAAATAGATATTGCATCAGAATCATGAATACTAGCTACTCTTTTTGGAGTTACTCTTTTAAAGGGCCATTGAAAATTATTAATAGCCATCTATTCAATTAAAGAATATGCTTCATCGAATGTTTTTAACATTAATTATCCACCAGCAACAGCGAAAGCTATAGATCTAAGAAATCCAACCAATCCATCATAAAAAGTTTGAATTATTAACCAATCTAGGAACACATGGTGTAGATACTTCCTAAGGAGATCTTTAAATCATTCCCAAGCTTCATACTTTCACTCTCTTTCAAACTAGCAAAAAAAATTGATATCATTTCTAAGCTTAGAAGTTTTTTATGGTGGAAATATTTAGAAATTTTTTTTGTGATAACTCTCACCAAGTTCTAATAGATCTAGGTTCTTATGAGTATAATAATATATTAGCTTTATCCCTTAATGAAAAAAAAAGGTCTAAGTCTGATGGCATCATTCGACACTCCATCATATTTAAAGATAGCACACAATTCTAGAAAACTGACAAGATGTAAGTTAGGAACTTCAGTCGGTGTTCCCCCAAACTGGTTATTTTGTACCATTTGGATAATAGCAGGTTTAAGCTCAAATGAATTAGCAGCTACAACAGAGTTTTTAATACTCAAATGAATTTCATCTACTGTAGGATTATCAAAATTATAATCTCTTAAAAGGTCAATGATGATGTTCATTTTAAATTCCTAGATTATTTAAGTTTGTCGCCATGTTTTTCAAATTTTCCAACTGTTCCTATTATTTTTGAATTTTTCTAATAGCTCTTTCTCACTCTGAATTGCATAGTACCAAATCTTCAGAACTTAAACTATGCATACATAAACACAGTAAGTAATTATAATAAGCAAACAACCTAAAATATAAAAGTATTAATTAATTTGTTGTTTTTATTAATATAAGTTTTCAGTTCAAACACAGTCTACTAAATTATAAAGTAATTTATCGTTATCTCCCTCGCATCGGTGCCAAAAAATTAATGTGGGTTTTTGTGTATGTGTTGTAAATATCTTTCAATAATACGACACATACATGGCAGCACAATTAATAAATTTGCAGATCGATCAAAATAAAAATAACTTCAATATAAAAAACTTTATATTTTAAAATCATTAAGCAACCAATCCTAATATTTACATAAGTATACGTATCGCTCAAGTAATAAAAGGCATTAATATAGTCCTGAGTATCGATCTCACAAGGAGATGGAAATTTTTATGGTTACAATGTAAAACACAATATCTAAACTATAAAAACTTAAGTAAGAAAAACTAATCTAAGGTAATTTAATGTATGTTAAATGAAATGTAACTAAAAGAACTAAGTCAACTAAGCTATTTTCTAAACTTAAAAGTTAAACTTACTAAGAATAAACAAAGTTTTGTAACGAAGAGTTCAAGTTTAAGAAAGAATCCTTCCCATTTACAATGAGTTTATGGTTAGTGAAGTAGTTAAAAACATTTAAATTATATATAAAATTGTATTGTGCTAAATATGATCATTCCTATTTTTTTCCATCTTTCGAGTGCAAAAAGAACATTGGCTAATCCAGATTTGGTCCCTAAATCTGTTGTAAGGTTCAGAGGATACTGGCTCCCACTCCAGAGCTCCCACTTCTCCCTCCCCTGAGGGCTAACAATCTCGCTTTAGTTTCTAAGCAAGTAAACCAAATTAGATATTTTAGACTGTTACCCTAAAATCTCCAATTATACGCCCATCAAAATATATTTCCCTATTTATTTGCACTCAATCCAATGGATTATATTTTCACCAATGAAATTGAATGTGACCTTTATCTTGTTATAGAAAGTATAGCCATTTTGGATCTTATGTTTCTCAAAAAATTTTAACATTTCAATTGACTAGATTTAAAAATAAATGAAGATCATTGTTCAAATTATCACAATTTATTGACATTTAAAACCTTGGACAACAACATTAATTCTTTAAAAAATCATATTTCTTTGTAGGGAGAAGCATAATTAATACTACTTAGAATTCATGAAAAGGATACAAAAAAACATGGATTATATATATAAAAGTAGGTTTACAAAAAAAAGAAAGGAAAGAACACAACTTATGTTACACTCCTCCTCAAGAAAATCCATTAAAGTTCCCTTTAAGCACTTTTTTACTTTACAATCACACTCAATTCATTCTTAGAAATGCAATGAAAATGAAATCTCTCACCTTCCCTCTCCTCTTATAACTCTAGAAAATATCCTCTCCAAAACCTAAATCTTATCTCCAAGACTTCTCGCACCACCTTCACTTTATCACACCACCCAAGATCTCACTAGACTTCTTTTAATTGAGGCACCGACCTAGTCTTCAAAGGAATTCAAAATTTCCTCCTTTTCCCAAAAGGCACACCTCCTCACACTAAGAGACAATTCCCTTCATCCAAGAGACATAAATCTTCATTCAAGAGCCTTTACAAAGGGTTTAGATGCATTGAACCACTCTATGGGGCATTTGAATTACTTGGAGCCTTCTAGAACTTCTCAAAATACTCAATAACCACCACAATTCATCTTTCGCACCTCTGACACCAGTTTACTAGAGTTTTAAGCTCTATCTGGATTCTGGCACCTCTGGTGTTAGTTTTGCAGCCTCCGACACCTCTTCTCTGTAAAATGGCACCTCTACACCACGATGTTGAAAATATGCATTTTGACTCTAAATTTCTCCCTTTTTTCTTGTTTTTGCTCCAAATGCCTAAAATCAATATACCTGCAACAAAACATGAACAAAACCATTTTTAAAGTGCAATATCACCAAATTTAAGCATTAAATGTATACATCAAATTGCACACTTTTTGGTGCATCAAAATCCTCTAAACTTGAATATTATTTGTTCTCAAGTGACTTGTTTACTACATAAAAGCTATGACTTATGGTAGAGAATAACTTATAAACTTCTATAATTTGGTTTAAAAAATATAATATTATAACTTAAGAAAAACTATTAATAACTTAGGTTAAAACTAAAAGTATAAGAATACCTAACAGTTTAGTCTAAGATTTCTCAGTCTCTAATCATTTCAAGAAGAACTGTAATCTATCATGTCAAAGATACTGAGAATGTCAATATGAAAAATAATTTCATGAGAACTTTATTAGTGAGAATTCTAATTCTCAAATAAAAGGTTAGAAAATGTAATAAAGCTTTTTTCCTTAAGTTGATTCTAGTGAAGCCAATTTTTTATTAGGTATCTCTTCAAGCTTTTCCTCACATTTTTTTCTTTTCTTTTCCTTTTTATTTCCTTTATCTTTTCTTTTTCTTTAGGATCCTTTTCAATCCTTTATTCTTTTTTTTCTTTTTCATGCGTGGATTATTATATCTGGATAGTCTTTAATAATTTTGAACTTCACTATCCTCTTCTTGAAGTTAAAAACTTCTTACCCTCCTTCACTATATAGATTCATATTAGCTTTGAATATTTTTTATAACATGTCATTCTCTTCTTCTTATATGAAACTCTAAGATTCTTAATACTTCAAAAATATAATTTCCTTTACTTTAAATAGAAAAATCATAGTCATATCCTTTCATACTAAATATCTTAACTCTAGAATTTACCTTCATTATTAAAGATTTTTTATTAAATTTACTATAGTATTTTAAAAAATATAGTTATCTAAAGTTAGTCTCTAATACTAAAGGTCATGTTAAATTATTTTTTTAAAATATATAGATAATTGAGGACAAATAAAATTTACTTTACTTATTTTCTAAAGAAAATTTTCTTTCACCAAAACTTTAATTTATTTTTAATAATAAGTAAAGTATTCAATACAAAAAAAAATTGTAGGTGGAAAGAAAATAATAAATGCATTAAAATAAGACTAACTTGCAGAGGGTTCTGAACATGAAACTTGGTTATGACACATTGCAAGTACTAATTTAAAAAGTACAAGCTTTAAAGTACTAAATTTAACGTAATATATCAACATGATTTGCTAACAAAAGGTAAATTAAAACATATGCAGTAAATTAAAGAAACAAACAATGCTGAAATAAAAATCTACAATTTAAATCTATACACATTAAAAAGTTTAATAATACCACTTACAAATAAAACCAACACATTAAAGTTCAAATTATAACAACAACAATAAAACAAAACAAACATCAAGGAAGGAAAACAGATAATACCCCAACAAATCATCATTCGTCATCTTCCTCCTCTTCTTTTTCCTCTTATTCATCTTATTCTTCTTCAAAATCATTAAAGTTTTCTTGCCCATAAGGTGTAAAACTGGGGCACGTAGAAAATTATGCAGTATGATTAGCTTTAAGATATCTAACCATAGCCTCTTGATATGCAATATCATGTTGTACTCTTCTCTGCTGATAATCATCATTATGAACATCCCTTGATTCCAAACCACCTATTTTACTCTAAATTGCTACTATATCCGATTGTTAAATATTAACGGTTCCATAATATTTTCAAGTGAGATTGTACGGGAAGTAGGTGGTCCTGTAGCTGATGTAGAAGGTTGATCTCTACTTCTAGTTCTAGATCCAACAAATGACTCGAATTTATGAACTATGGGTTTCCCAATTGATTTAAGTGGTAGTAAAATTTACTCATCCTTATCAAACTCTACTCCTGCTTATTCGCATAAGGTGAAAATCAGGGTAGGATAACCTAAACTACTAGTGGTTCCACTTCTAGCAATACTTGGAGCATTATGAAGAATGAAAGCACCAATATCAACAACCTTCATTTGTTGTATGGAAAAATTCAATACCACTCTCTTTGGTTTCTTCACTACAATGATTAAATGGAAGTAGTTTCATAGAAATATTGTAGTGGAATGCTTTAGATTGCACATTAACATGGAAGTGGAGAAATTTACCTAGTGATTATTCTTAATTTTCTATTCTCCCCTTCCATCAGTAAGATAGGCAATTACTTCATAAGTGATGAATCAAAAATCACAAATGCAGAATATTCATAATGAAATTTGTTACGCAACCTATATAGTGCATTGATCCTTTCTCGAGTAAATTCAACATTCTTCTCTCTAACATAAACGTGCTCATTAGATGTCACTCGAAGATTGACATAAAATTCTCAAAAAGATAGGAACAATTGTTACTATGGTGAAGTAGCAAAAAGTCTCCCTTTTGTGAGCAATGATCAACCTTTCAATAGAACCTCCTAGGTTTGAGAATGCACGTTGCTGAATCAATTTTCTTGTACCCATTTAAGTATTGTAATTATACTGAGCCTTCAAATTAACAAAACATCTCGCATCAAAAACTCCCAAAGCCTTTCCTCTTTTCTCTCTTGGAGCCATAGAAATTTCTAAATAAATTCACAATATCATAATCCAGACTCCAAAAATAGGAAGACTTGGTAAGAAACTTTTCACCAAGGGTTCTTTTTAAATTTCTTCACAAAAACATCAAATTTTCATATTTCCATAATGTAGGAAAAATCCATGGTGAAAATAAAAAGTTTTGAAGTTAAAGTGAAGCTCTTACCAAGGGAAACTAAAATCTATGACTTTTTTAGCCTTCAAATCTCCTCAAATCCAAGAAATAACAAGTCCTAAGTTGATTTTCAACCATAGTTTAGAGGTAGGAGACAACCTATGTAGTAAAAATGGGGTTTAACTTTTCATGATTTTAAAGAAATGTGGGTGTTTTTGGGAGAGAATGATGAATTTAATATAAAACTAATTAGAAAATGGAGTGCTTTGGTATACAACACTTTTTACAAAAAAATTGAAAATTGAAATTTTGAGCTTTGGCGCTTTGGTGCCAAATCGACAGAGCCCTTAAAAGTCGTGAAAATGAACATTAACTCCATTTTTTTTGCTTCAGTTCATCTCCTACCTTGCGACTAAGGCCGAAAAGCTACTTAGGGTTTCTTAATACTTAGATTTGAGGCAATTTTGAGGCTTAAAAATCATGGATTTCATCTTCTCTTGCCAGGAGCTTTACTTTAACCAAGAAATTTTTTATTTTCACCATAGATTTCTCCTACATTATGTGAAATCTAAAAATTAAAAATTTTAGAGAAACCTAGTGAACAGTCCATGGTGTGAAATTTCTTAGTAATGATTTTGATTTTAGGATTTTACTCTATCTTTATTGCGGATTCATGTGGAAATTATTTAAATTTTTAGAACTCTTATGGCTCCTAAGATAAGGAAGACAAATAGAAAAGAGGCCTGTGATACAAAACAAATTGTGAACATTATAGCCCAATGATACACATATAATATTTAGTCTTTATGTACAAATTTATATACCTATTTTTGAGATATTTTTCTCTAATGAAAGGCATTTGTTTCTTTTTCTTTTAAGTACAATCAAATGGATGAAAAATGGTAAAAGGAGTGAAAACTGATCAAATTTGGAACAAAAAAGAAGAAGGTGCAAAAATAAACTAAGGCACCTAAGTGCCTACAACTGGTACTGACGCGCGAGCTATAAGTCACGCCTAAGCACCAGGTACCCCGCGCTTAAGCGCTAGAAGTAATCATTTTATTATTCATTGAATTTGGACAAATTTTTGAAGAGGTTTTTGAAGAAAACCTTAGTAAAAACATGGGAAATAGTTCATAGACACAAAAATTCATCCAATTGGCTTTTGAGAGGAGGCAACTTCTAGAAGATTCATTGAATGAAGACACGTTTTGAAGAGACACCAAGGCACCTCTTGGATTTTTATTAAAGAAGACATGGATCATTAATGGAAGAGGCCAATCTCCAATCATCATCCATTCATCCAAAGTAACCGCCGCCGCCGCTGACCACCTTTTTTTTTTTTTTGAGTTTTAGTTTGTATTGTGAGTGAAGGAAAAGAATTTAAAGGAACTTCAAGACATTTGATGGAGGTAATTTAAGATAAGTGTTTATCTTTGTTTTCACATTTGGTTTTAATTTAGACTTCTCGTTTGCTTGTATGATTTCTACTTTTAAACTCAAGTGTGGTTGTGTTTAATCCATGAATTATGAGTAGTTATCTTTATCTTTTTCTTTAAAATGATAAGTGATTAAGTATTGAAAGGAAGTTGTGTGAAGTATTAGACTTTATTGTTGGAATAATTTGCGATGATTTTAAATCGTGTATTTCATTTACTTCTTAATTTGACTAATTAAGATGTTAATAACTGTTGTGAGAACTTGTAAGATCCAAGATGGTATTGTGTCAATCAACAAATGGTAAAAATCACATTTAATTTCATGGATGAGATTGTAGTTCACGGGGTTGAGTTTAAATAAATAGGGAAATAAACTTTGAAGGGTGTAGAGTTAGAGGACCTTAGAGTGACAATCTAGAGCCTTTAATTTGATTTATAGCTTTAGGTTGTGATATGAGATATTAGTGGAGGGGGAAGAAGGAACTCTAGAGTGAGGCTAGTATCTTCCCTACCTAACCCATCTTCAAGACTATTCAAACTAAAGATAAGCCAATGTTCTTTAGAGCATCTCTAGTAAGGGTAAAGAATATTATTGCTCCTATATGGCACAACATAACTAGAATACTTCCACCAAAGAATTCTTATACTTGTTACTGATTCATGATGAGAAAAAATATATTTTATTTATATTATCTTCGTCTTGCAAGTATTTTGTTAAGTTAATTAGTTGCTTACTTTTTTTTCAATTATCAAAAATTAAAAAAAGAATTGAATTTTTATTCCTATTATATCATCTAGAGTTTATGTAAGAGTACTTTGCTAAGTGAAATTTTCCTATATATTTTGTACTATTTTATCATCTAGAGTTGCATATTGTTAGTTATCCCTACGAGTATTCGGGGCTCAATCAGAAGTTCTATATTACTCTTATAACAATACATATACTTGTGTAGTTACCCTTATTAAATATTATAATTGTATCCTTATTTGCTTTATAGTGAAAAATTTACCTAGCTTTTTCTTAGGATCATGTTTTGGCTTTATTGCAAAGTAAGAATCATTATTAAAGAAATTAAGCCTATAGTCACATACATCGCATTTAACATCTATAAAGAGAATTAGGATCAAGTTTTTGGTGCCATTGTTAGGGATAATTACAAAGTTTTTTAAAAAAAAATTAGAAAGAAAAATCTCTATATTTTGATGAAGTCGTATTTAAACTTGTAGATTTATTATAAGAATATTGTAGTGTTATTTTTATATAGAGTTCTTGTTTGTATGTTTTTATTTTTTTTATTTTATGTGTTTATAGTAATGTATGTGTAGTTCAGGCTCCACAGAACTTGTGCTCTGCAATTCTGAACTAGAAAGAACTATTAGAAAAATTAAAAAATTAAAAATTACTGAAAAAAATTAAAAATATCAAGAAATGACAATTCAAAATAATCAAAATGCTAATGAGTTTAGACCTTTAAGAGATTATGTAGACCCTACAATGGATGAACTTCATTGTAGTATTCAAAAACCTGTTGTAGTGGCTAATTAATTTGCACTTAAAATCTCTATTATCTAAATGGTATCAAATAATCATGTTGGGGGAGCACCAATTGAAGATCCAAATTTACATCTTGTCATTTTTTTAGAATTATCTGCTACTTTTAAATATGATGATGTATCTGATGACACTATAAGACATATTATTTTCTTTCTCATTGAGGGATAAGTCTAAGATATGGTTACCTTTGTTATCACCTGGATCTATCATAACTTGGGGTGATTTAGCGCAGAAATTCCTTGCAAAATATTTTCCACCATAAAAACTGTGAAGTTTAAAAATGAAATTGCATTTTTTGATAGTTTAAAGGGGAATCTATTTATGAAGCATTAGAAGAATTTAAAGAACTCTTAAAAAAGTGTCCACCCCAAGTTATATCAGATTGGTTAATAATTTAAAGCTTTTATAATGTATTAGCCAGATCTCTTAGATCTATTATCGATGCCGGTACTGGTGGTTGATTGATGTCAAAACCTTTTCATGACGCTTATGCTTTAAATAAAGAGATGACTACAAATAATTTTCAATGGCCTTTTGAAAGGTTAATTCTTAATAAAGTAGCCAATATTTATGAAACTGATGCTTTTGCCATGTTAGAAAATCAAGTTGCTGCAATTTTAAGAAAATTAGACCAATTTGGAATGAAATTTTCTAACCTGATTGCAATGATTGAAGAGTATTCATTAGGCGAAATGGTTGATTCTCAAGCATTATTAGAAACTTTGAATGCCATAAGAAATAAATAGATTAACCCATATTCAAACTATTATAACCTTGATTGAAAGAACCATCCCAACTTTAATTGGAATAATACTTCAAGTGGTAATAATCAACAATGAGGGAACAACTAAGTAAACTCATTGGGAAACTTGAATAACCAAGGGAATAGTAATTATATACCTATTAATCCTCTAGGTTTTAACAATAATACATAATTTAAGGAGAAAAAGTTGTCTATAGAAGAAGTGTTGTTACAAATGGGAAATCAGATACAAAGTCAAGGAGTAACAATTAGAAATATTAAGAATTTATTGGGACAAATAACAAATTCATTAAATAATAGATCCCAAGGAACACTTCTTAGTAATATAGAAATAAATCCAATAGACCAGAATAAAGAGCAAGTAAAAGCTATTAAACTTAGAAGCGAAATAGATTTCAAAGGTAGAGTTAAAAAAGAGACTGAAGTAGAGAGAAAAAAATTTGAAGAGCCTGAAGAGGACACTAAAAAAAGTTTAGAGAGACATATTTCTCCACTTAAAGTTGACTTGGAAAAACCACCACCTCCATTTCCTCAGTAGCTCCGTCAATAAAAGTTGGATAAAAAATTTTCAAAATTTCTAAAAATTTTTAAAAAGCATACAATTAATATTTCATTTGTTGAAGCCTTAGAATAAATGCCAAGATATGTGAAGTTTATGAAGGATATTCTTAACAGGAAAACAAAGTTTGAAGATAATGAGACTGTTGCACTTAGTGAGGATTGCAACACCATAATTCAGAAAAACCTTATTGAAATACTTAAAGACCCTGGTAGCTTCATAATTCCATGTGCAATAGGAGACAGATTTTATGGGAAAGCTTTCAGTAATTTAGGTGCAAGCATCAACCTTATGTCATTATCAATATTTGAAAGATTGAGATTAGGAGAAAAATCCCCTACTACTGTAACTCTATAGTTAGCAGATCATTCAATAACCCATCTTAAAGGAGTTGATAAAAGATGTCTTAAGTGAAAGTGGATCAATTTATCTTTTATGTTGATTTCATTATGCTAGATATGGAGGAAGATAAAGAGATACCTATCATTTTGGGGAGACGATTCCTAGCCACAGGAAGAGCAATGATAGATGTGCAAAAAGGGGAATTAACAATGTGCGTCAATGATACAGGAAGAGCAATGATAGTTGTGCAAAAAAGTGAATCACTTCAATGATCAGGCAGTTAGCTTTAATATTTCCAAATCAATGAAGTACCCAGCAAAAGGTAAAGATGATGAATGATATATAATGGATGTAATAAGATATCTAAGTGAATGTCTTTTTAAAACAACTTATGAAGAGAAAAATGAAATGAAAGAGTTGGATCATGAGAAAGAAGAGGAATTAGATCAATGCAAAGGTTTTTATAAGGATGATTTAAATTATGTTAGAGAAAGTTCTGAAGTTTTGGAAACGACAGAAAAAGATAATTTTTTGTCCGTCAATTGAAAATCCTGTTAATCTTGAGCTGAAGTTACCTCTTAAACATTTGAAGTATGCTTTTTTAGGTGATCCCTCAACATTATCTGTTAAAATTTCATCAAAATTAACTACAGAAAAAGAAATTAGTTTAATTAAAACTTTGAAGAGTACAAGAAAGCCTTTGGATGGACAATTGCTGATATAAAATGAATCAGTCCTTCAATTTGTATGCATAAAATTTATATGGAAGAGAACTGCAAACCCAAGACTGATCCTAAACGGAGATTAAATTCTATTATGATGGAAGTTATTAAGAAATAAATTTTAAAGTGGTTTAATGCTGGAATTATCGATCCTAGTTTAGATAGTGCATGGGTTAGTCTGATTCACTACGTTCCTAAGAAAGGAGTGACTGTGAGTATGAATAAACATAATAAGTTAATACCGACAGGACAAGTCACAAGATGGTGAATATGCATTAATTATACAAAATTAAATCTTGCCACTAGGTAAGCTCATTTCCCACTTCCCTTTCTAGATCAAATGCTTGATAGACTAGCTGGGCATAGATACTTTTGTTTTCTAGATGAATATATTTGTTATCACCAAATATAAATAGCTCCCTAGGATCAAAATAAAATAACTTTTATCAGTCATTATGGAATTTGCTTTTAGATGAATTCCCTTTGGTTTATGTAGCCCCTGCTACATTTCAATGATGTATGATGGCTAATTTTTGCGATTTAATTTAAAATGGGATTAAAGGTTTTATGGACGATTTTTCAGTGTTTGGAACTTCATCTGAATAATGTTTAGAACATTTATCAAATGTTCTTAAGGGATTTGAAGAAACAAATTTGGTCCTTAAATGAGAAAAATGCTAATTTATGGTTGCAGGAGGAATTTTTTTGGGATATCAGATTTTGGAAAATGGTATGGAAGTAGACCCTACAAAAATTCAAGTGATCGCTAATTTACCTTACTAAACAAGTGCAAAGGAAATTAGGAGTTTTTTAGGATATACTGGATTCTATATGCGATATATTAAAGACTTTTCAAAAATTGCTAAGCCTCCATGCCATTTACTTGAAAAAGATGTAATTTTTAATTTTGATAAAGAGTACCTTAAAGATTTTGGATTATTAAAAGAAAAATTAGTCATTGCACCAATTATTACCTCACCAGGTTGGGAAAACCTTTTAAACTAATGTTTAATGCAAGTGATTATGCTATTGGAGCTATTTTAGGACAAAAACATGATAAGATTTTTAAAGTAATCTACTATATTAACAGAACTCTTAATAAAGCTCAAATTAATTATACCATAACTGAGAAAGAGCTATTGGCAGTAGTATATGCTTTTGATAAATTTAGGTAATAATTAATTGGAACTAGATGTATTGTGCATACTGATCATTCTACTATGAAGTATTTAATGAAGAAGAAGGATGCAAAACTAAGACTTATAAGGTGTATTCTTCTTTTGCAAGAATTTGACATTGAGATGGTAGATAGGAAGGGAGTTGAGAATTAAATTACTGATCATCTATCCAATCTTGAATTAGAAAAATCACTCTATTTTAAAAAAGAGATTAATGAACATTTTCTAGATGAAGATATGCTCAATGTTAATGAGTGGTGTATTCCATGGTATGCCAACATTGTTAGTTTCATTGTTAGTTATTGTTGACCTCACTTTTGGTTGAGTTCTAGTTTTTCCTCTTTAGTAGCCTAAGGTCTAGCCATATAACTTTCATTATTCCTAGAAAACTAGAGAAGGAACCTTCATCATTTAAAATTCCAAACTCCTCTTTACTCAACTTGAAGTTCCACATAGTGTTCCTAACCTCTAGCACCTAGTAGGTGGGGTCATTGTGGGGGAGCCCAAGGAGAGTTCCCATAGGACTGCATGACCTTAGGGTTGACTCTAGGTGTTGTTCTAGAGCTAAGGCACTCATCTCACTCATAATCACTCAGAAATACAAACCCAAAATTTCTTGACTTTGATCCCTTAATCCTTTGGGAGACTCATGTTGATGGTCCCCTAAACCCACTGACCTTACGCTAGGGTTTTGCTAAGACCAGTACATAGAGGACCCAAATGGGGTTTCCATTGGTCCATATCTCATTTTTGGTGATTAACACGCCAATTCTACTAAAAATACCCAACTTGGTCTTTTTGCCCCTAAACTCCCCCAAATACCCTAAGTACCCTTGAAACCCTAAATTTGGCCAAAATTTCCAAATTTCCCCAAAACACTCAAATTTGTTCAAAAATCATTTCAAACCTTTTGAAAACATCTAAATTACCCAAAATCACTAAAAAAATTCCCAAATTATCAAAATGCCCCTTCATTAGCACAAAATTCTAAAAATTCCAAATAAATCTAAAAAATTTCCAAAACATTTCAAATGTTCCCAATTTCATTTTTCTTAACTGCCACATGGCCCAATTTGACTATTTTGACCAAAACCCCTAAATTGCCTTTAAAGGCCCAATTTCCCCATATTTATCTCAAATGTCCATCAATTTGGTCTCAATCTCCCCCAATTTCAATTCTAAACTCAAATTCACCTTTCATTTGACCAATATAAACCAAATCCAAGTTTAATTGGCCCATGCTTTGAGCCCAATTTTGATCTAAGGTAAACCCCCAATTTTGGCCACATGACCTAATCTCAAGTTTGTTCGATTTCATACTTGGACCCAAAGAGAGCTCAAGTTGGTACTTGGAGGAGCTTTCTAAAGTCCACATGAAGGTTTAGAAGCAATCCAATTGAGTCCTCACTACTTGGACTAAGGTTTTGGATCTTCCCCCTCTCCCGAGCTTAAATCTATCATGCTTTTCTACTTAATTTCATAGCATGTTAGCCATATGGATGTGTTCCTCTAGGTTAGATGTGTCTTTAGAAACAAACCTCACTCAATTTTGTTGAGTCTAGGCTGAGCAATTAGGGTTAGAAGGTGGATGGTTCTCGGTGCATACCAGTTGGGGACAAAGACCCTAAGCCATCAGATTGTGTGGTTTGTAGATGGACAGATCAGATGAAGTTGGATGACGTCTCGGTCCGTGAATGCGCGACCAGCCAGGTGAAACACGCCAAATCAAAGCTTATCTTCAAAAATCCATATCTTGGTGTAGAAAAATCATAAAAATAAAATAAAAATATCCTAGTGCTCAGTGAACAGAGGAGAAAAATGTGGAAATGGTTTGAAGTTTATTTGATGCATAGTTTGTTTTTAATTAATTAAATACTATTTTGAGTTATTTAATTCTCCATGCATGTAGCATTTCACCATGGCTTGATAATTTGACATGTTGTTGCCTATGCATGGGGAACATTCTCTGATTTTTCCAAAGTCAGAGAAGATCTCTAGGTAGAGATCCATATTTTTCATGTTTATGTCTATTACTTGAATAAATTAATCATGATAATTAGCATGTTGTTTAGAAGAATCCAAGAAAATATTGAAAGGTTTGTTGTGACCAGAGAACTCTTTGAAAAATATTTCATGGGCTAAGTCATTAAGAATACACTTAACTTTCACCAAACCCCAACACACAAAGTAAATTAATTTGAGAAATATAAACATCTAAAGAACTTGGTTTTTAATCTCAACTGTAATTTGAAGTTCAATGATCTCCCCATAAAAATTTAAAAATATTTGGAGCTCATCTTATAACTCAAAATGTTTTTTATAAGTTAAATACCATTTTTAACACTAAAATGATTTTCAATAATTAAAATATAACTCAAAAAATTAGTTTTTGGAGTTCTCTATCATCAGAGGGAATTTCTAAAAATAAATTTGGTATTAAAATAAAATTTCCATTTCTTAAGTCTTTCCTTAATATTTAAATAATTAAAAAATGATAAAAATCACAAAAATAATAAAATTCATGGAAATGGTCTAAATTATTTCCTAAGCACTTTGAAATAATTGGAATATTTTTCCTGATTTTCAAAGTGAAAATATTGAATTTTGAAGCTTAAAATAATTTTTAAAGGCTAAAAATGGGTTTTCACTAAAATAATTCTAACAATTCAAAGAAAAAACAAAAAAATGTAAAATTTGTTTCTCTGGGTTCCTTGATCTTAGAGAGATTTAATAAAAATGTAAAACTTAATTTTTCATATTTAAATTATTTTATAATTAATAAATACTCTAGATCTTGAAATAATTCTAATAATTAAAATAAAAGTCAAAAAATCATAAAATTTAGCCAAGTGTTTCCTTGGTCTAAGTATAACTCTAGTAAAAATATTCAAGTGATTAGGCTTTTCCATGGTCAAGATAGGAAATTTTCTTTGAAAAATCCTATTTCTTGCATTTAAATAAATATATAAAAATTAAATTAAAATTTGAAAAATCATATTTTCTCCTCTCATGTCTTAATTGACCCATGAGTGAGGTGGGATAAAAATTCTAAAGTCATTTGAATTAAATTTGATAAATTATGAGTATTAGAGCCTTAAGGGCAAAAGTGTAATTTTAAAAATTTAGCCTTAATTAACATTTAGGCTTAATTCAAGAAAGAAGAAATGGGTAACCTTTGATCCTAATCAACATATTTGGATGATTGAAACACAAGGGATTAATTGGTAGAAACCAATCTCACTTTTTTCCAATTAAAAGATAAATTTGAGATTTCCTAGACGATTAAAATTTGAGAGTCTAATCAAATAAATGATCCTAGACTTAGGGGTATAGTTTTGGGTGTTAATAACTTAGTAATCTAACACCCCTATTTGATGTTCAAATGAATTTAAAAAATGAATCATCATCACTTAAAATTCAATCTCTTTCAAAAAATATAGCCAAGGCATCTATCAAAAGTCTAAAGGGCTTAGTAGTGACCTAGGCTAAATCAAATTTGACTAGAAAAATGAACATAATTAAATATTGAGCAACTTTAAAAACACTACAAGCCCAAGTTAAAATGTTGTCTAAGTGTCTTGACAATATCAACTTGCCCCTTTAAGTGTCTTCACCCACATAATCCTTAAATTAAATTATAAATGATAATTACCTTACACATAGGGATAATTGAGACATCAGTGTTCATTGAGCATTAAATGTATTCACATGATGGGTTATTAAACAACATACTAAGCTTAAAAAGAGCTCGAGACTTTTCACCAGGCATTGAGAGGGAAGCATGAACCTACTTCTTTCTCCAGATCTGTTGGATACCTCGAAGGTCTACTAAACTTAATATGTTTTGCTTAACAAAAAAATCATCCGTAATCAAACTAATAAGGACCAACCAAGATATGATCTAGGGTTGGGTAGATCAATAAATACTTACTTTTCTACTTTATATAAAATGCTCTCACATACATTTTGAGTTTCAGGTGGTGGAACGAGAGACCCGCCAGGTACGCTTTTTATAGTTTACAGTGTCGTCTTTTTTATACTTTCATACAATACTTTTTATGCTTATGAAACTTGCATGCTAAACAATAATGTCACCCTGCATGAAAAGCAAAACTTTTAGGATAGCCACAAAACCAAAACCCAAAACCAAGATAAAAATCAATTAAGATAAAAATCACCTCCATAATATTCAAAATATAAAACAACTCAAAATTTAATCACAAACATCATAAAAATAACAACTACAACTAAATTAAGACGTCTCTATCAGATGATCGGGAATCCCTGGGAGGAGGTAACCTACAGTTGCTAACGAGGCTTCTCATGATCTAAATGGAAGTACGGAACTCATTAAGTTGAGTTTAGTAAATTCATTTGGACTAAGTGAATCCAATAGAAAATAGTATATCAGAACGAGGGAACCGTAGGATCCTAACCAGTGTCGCTCTAATCAACTTTAACATGCCCCATAAATTTTTAATGAACTATAACCATAAGGCCACCTAATTTGATATCATAACTTGACACGAGAAAACTCAAACTTGTCACAGCAAGGAGCTTGGAGCTAGCATAGTGGGCAGCACAACCATCTTCAACAGCACAACCTGTCTTCCCCAGCTAAATCATTTCTTTCCTTAGAATTAAAAAATAAATCCATAAGACTTCAAGGTAGTTTGATTATGCAACATAAATCCTCACATCATCTTTAGGCCATTGTACCACTTTAATGTACAATATTAGCCCTAACTCGTCTTATGATTCTAAGGTCATCGTTCATCACGACCTAAATCCGCACATCTTCCAAGCTATTTGTGCGATTGTTTCACACGAATGTAAGCCCTAAAAAATAAAATTGGCAAGATGAAACAACTAAATATTTCTCATTAAAACTAAAGCCAAACATTAAGATAGATTGAGAAGTCACCGAGGTTCACCTCCAGATTTATGGCATCCCCTAGTTCTTCCTCCTTTAGACTCTACAACAAAATGCTCCAAATTTGAGCCAATCTCATTTCACACCTTTTTGTCTGATTTCCTTGAAAAGTCCTATCCTATTGAACTCCTTGTAGATAATATTTCCTAATTTTTATCGAGAGTTTTCTTAGGTGACTTCAGTTATCTAAGATGTAATTAATTATAGGGCTTACCCTTATAGGAAGCTTATTCGAACCCAGCTTAATATAAACCATATTTAATTCCTTGAATTAAATAGAGGAAATTATCAGCAAATAAAATAGTTTGACAGACCAAACGAACGTCATATATTTGTCAGTTTATTTGATCGAGCCTCATCCTCAAGTCTTGTGTTTATCCATCGAGATAGATACAGGGTTTGAGGTACAACGCTCTTTCATTGAAACTATAAAGAATATGGGGTCAGTTTGATTTCATATTTTTATAAACTTAAATCTATACGTAAATTAAAAGTCCTTCCAAAGCGAGCTACGAGATTTCGATTCTAGTGACTGACAGCTTCTTACGGAAAACTCTTTAACCAAAAATAGTGTCGACAGTTATATTATACCCTATGGAATGACATACCAACAAAAGAGGAAATTTTTATCTGAAGCTAAGACTTATTTTTAGGATGACCTGTTTTTATATAAACAAGGAAATTATATTATTATTCAAATATGTGTACCTTTAGAAGAAACTTATGAAATTATCCAAAAATATCATAATTCTTATTTTGGGGGACATTTTGGTATTGATAAAACAACATACAAAATTTTGTGAACTGGATTTTATTGGCCTACAATCTTTAGAGATGTTAACTCTTATATTAAAACTTGTGATCTATGTCACCAAGTAGGCAATATTTCTAGAAGGAATGTGATGCCTCCTCAATTATGTGTTAGAAGTTGAGATATTTGATGTTTGGGGATTAGATTTCATGGGACCATTTATACCATCTTTCGGGAATTTATATATAATGTTGGCAGTAGATTATGTATCCAAATGGAGAGAATTTATTGCTTTACCTCGATGTGATGCTCAAAGTGTTGCAATGTTTTTTAAAAAGAATATATTTTGTAGATTTGGGATGCTGAGAGTGATCATAACTGACGGGGGAAGTCATTTAAGAAATGCAATGATGGAGAAGTTGTTAAAGAAATATCATATTAACCATCAAATTTCTACTGCTTTGTTGGCACTATTTTTGGTGTGGGGTTTGCCCGTAAGAAGCTGTCGGTCATCGAAATTGAAATCCCGTTGCCCGCTTCGGAAGGACATTAAAAAAGAAAAATTTAATTTTGAAAAAGATGAAGTCAAACTGACCCCATAATTTTCATAGTTTAAATGAA